>JBCFYV010000786.1:0-99055 GCA_039000515.1 Timema cristinae
TGCCCCTGATAAGTTCCAGGTGGTTTAAGGAACTGTCTAGAGCTGCCGGGAACACATGATAGGCTACAAAAATGTCGAGGTTGGGAAACTAGAGGTGAGACAGTTGCTTACTTTAAATGTACCTAGTTACATGCGATTTGGTTCAATACATTTGAGAAAAATTTTATTTTAATATCTACAGACAAGCTGAAAACCATTGTAATTACGTCACTGTCCGTATTGAAGGAATCACAGTTCAATTAATTAAATTAATGAAAAAATCAAAATGCACAGGAATCGAGCCTGGGTCCTTTAACTATTGCATTAATGCAATATCATTTAGCTAACTGAGATTCGTTTTTTTCGGTCATTTTTTACTGATAATTTAAGATGAAATCTTGATTCTGAGTTTGTTATGTGATGGATATTCAATAGAATATCACTTAAAATTAAAAAATTTGTATTAAATACTTTGCCGAGTTCCCTAAACAACCACCCACACTTTTTTATACAGAGGATCTTTTTAAAAATCCCCGCAACCCCTTTTCGGGGTTTAAAAACGCATTTCCGGATGGCTTAAATGGGGGCCTCCGTGGGAGGCTTTTTTAAAAGGTCCTTTTAAATTTTCTTTACCTTGAACCCCGTGTTTTTACGGGTGAATATATGCCATTTTTAATTCGTTTGTTTGTAACGTAAGTGTCACCTTTCTGTTTTCATTTTGCACGGGTTCCTTATTTTCTCTGTTGGGATTGTCCACTCCAAATCCTGGAATCCCTCGGGCGGATGATTCACGAACAAATTTTAAAAATTGATTCATAACCACCCGGCTCGCCTTCGCTGGATTCCCCGGGTCACGTGGTCTTTCAGGAAATAATTGGGGACCCGGGGGCCCCAAAGGGGGCAGCACGCCTGCCCCCTGAGGGATCTGGGTTCATGTTTTTTTTCCTAAAGGGTTTTTTGTTTGGCGGGGGGTCTTACGCACCTGGGACGACAGTGGGTCTCGACCCCTCCTCGAACAAGCTCGGTCCCTCAGGGACGGTGTGTCGCGGTGGCCCTCTTCTATACGAAAGTCTAGATGAAGGAGGTCATCGTGACAAGATCCGCGTCGGACAACTCATTGCCCCCGGGTTTTTACTGAGAGGGGGCCCACCCCCGTTTGTGAGTTTTGCGATGCCCTCTGGTGTTATCACAAAATTTTTGGGGATGTCGTAAAAATTTCCCCATCCCCCTGGCTCTTTTATTTTAAAAGGGGACCTAATTTTTTATTAGCATAGCGCGGAGGAGTATTTGTTTACTCCCTTTTATCGCCCGGTGGTCTTTTTAAGCCATTTGAGTCACTTTTATAAAAGGGTTTTTTTTGGGTATTTTCTATATTTAGATCTTTTTAAAATTCTTTGATACTTTTTATCTACGTTTTAAAAGTTTTTTTTTCAATTTAAACATGTTGTTTTGTCTTTTTAACGTATTATCATTTTAACATGTTGTGTCATTTTAACGTGTTATATTTTAATATGTTTGTTTTGTCTTTTTATTGGAGTGATACACCTGTGGGTTTTTTTAGCAGGTGTACCACTTAATTTATACTAAGAGCTCATCTGATCACTCCTATGGAGTATCTCAGATGTTAAATTAATTATCTCTCTCCCCAATGGGGATTTTATTATGTTTTTAATATATTTAAAGGCCCTAATGACCTCGATGTGTCAAATGGGCCTTTAAACCACAGTAATAATAATAATAAATAAAAAATAATAATAAATAATAGTTTTTACATACTTGGGCAGAATAACATTCCTCCCCGGTGTCAGATGACACAAGTATATTGCTCGCATAGTATTGGTTGTTAATATGTAACCTACTTTTTCCACACGTCCATCACAGTATAAGCCTTCAACCCTGAGTGAAGAATGAGCTGAATGAAACATGGGTTGAATCGTAGATAGCTCAGTAGTAGAGTATCGGTGCCCTAAGACAGATGTCTCGAGTTCAATTCCATTGTTCATGTGTCTTGTTAACTAATTTAAATTAAATAAAATGTAGTAACATGGTTAGAAGAAGTTATTGAAAATCACTATTAATAAAAATTTCGAAACTTACCGTAAATATGTTATGTCAGTATTATTGATATGGGAATATTTGTATTTGTTTTAGCACGTAATGACTGGGCTGCCGATTGCACTCATGGGTATGGGAGTTAAAGCGCCGGGGATTCAGCTACCTTTAGAAGGTATATACCAGCATACACCCTACTCTTCAAGAACATTGCAAACCTATGTGTATGATTTTTAATAATGATATTTATATATGTTTTTATTGATGTAACTCCCGCAAAATTTAGTTTCCAACATAACTCCAGAAACCAAACAGGTAATAAAAAGTTTTTATTGTTCCCTTACTCAACATATTCTTATTTTATATATTGAATGTACATCCCACAAAATTTTCATTCCTAAATAAAGCAGACAACCAACACAGTAATTATTACTAAAGTTTTTATTATTCACCCACTCAACTAAAAAGAATTTTCTATTAACTTCCATATTAAGTGAAAATACAATTAAACTACTGTGCCGTACATCAACATTTGTCTTCTATTTCACTAAATATCTTGCATTACAGATAATATATAAAATATTAAAAAAAAAAATTATATTTATAAAACACTGATCCTTTACTAAGAAGTTTCTCAATTTAATCATATAGAATAGTTTCTAAATTCAATGCTGTCAGTATAAACTGTGTAAGTAGTAATGATTAAATAATGTAAATAAATATAGATGTATTCTGTGCAAATATATCATCTATGTTCTCAATAACAATGGTTGGATCGAGATAGGAACAGGCTCAAGTCTACTTTCTAGTGTATAAATATCTAGATAAATCTAAAATAAAACTGTACGAAGGGCATTTATTTTAAGACAGTTGCAACATTTACTAAAGCTATTTTATTACATTCAACAGTGAAGCTAAATGCCACGCTTGATTTAAAGTGTCAATTCTGATCTAAAAAATAAAAAATATATTTACGTTTTTTTCAATGTTAACAGCCCCAAAAAAAGTTAATATTTATTTAAATACTGCCATTTGTGTTATAAGCTATGTTCATGGCAATATAACTTTTTAAAATTTTTTTAAAACAAATTATTAATCTAACCTTGACGTTACAGAGTAGTAACTTTATGTGCTATTTCAATAAGTTTCCCAGTAAGACACTGATTGTTTTAAAAACGGAAATTTTAAATATTTTTAAAAAATTTTTTATTTTGAAAAATTTTTTATAAAAAAATCAAAATTTTCAAAATAGTATTTTTCTTAGAAAATGGGGGTCGTTAAAGCAAATGAGGGCCGTCCACAACTTTTTGCCTCTTTTACTCGCAAAATGATCCTCCATTGGTTCCGTGAGGGTGCCCATTCCTCTCCTCTCCCCCTCCCCCCTAAAATTTAGACAAAACGTTTTTGTGGGCTTTTGCATATCTCAAAAAGGGTTTTTATTATTTTTTTCCCTTACAACAAAAAAAGACAATATGGGGGATAATTGTAGACAAATCTTTGAGACGTACTTTCATTAGATTTATCAATGGGCCTTTTTATTTTTGGAATTTCCCCCATTTATTCGAAAATTGATTTTATTTTAATCCCTTTAAAATATTTGTTACAATGCGTTTCTTTTGATTTGAGAACCAAAAATATAACGGGTTTTCACTTATTTTCTAACCAGTAATCCTTCGGGGGCGACCGAGTGAAGTTAAATTCAATTTTAATAAATTTTTTGTGAATGAAAAAATTAGTCTTCTTTGAAAATTTTTAGTACATTTTTTTACAGAGTTTGAACTTTGATATTCAAACATGTGTTGTGATAAAAGCTGAAAATTTTTTACTCTACGGCAGATGAGTTTTATGTTGGCAATATTAACAGTAAAAACAATAAAAAGTGAATAACAAAGTCAGCGTGTTTTTAGTTAAGTTTTTTTTCATGGAATTTATAACATTTACATAAAAAGTTTTTTTAAAAAAATAGTTTTTTTATATACAGGCTTAATTTTTTTTTTCAAATTTTAAATTTTTTATAAAAGGTTAGAGAAGTTTCATTTTTAAACTCGGCGATTTAAGTTTTTACTTTAAATTTATTTTACTATCCCATTTTTAAAAATACAAACCCGATCCCGTATTTAAAAGAAAATTTAACTGTCGTATATAATTTTTTTTTTAATTACAATGCCTCGATACGTGATTAAAAACGCAATGCAAATTCAATAACGTAAAAGAACAGACATTTATTCATTTTCCAGTTAAAAAAGAACGTAGAATTTGGATTAAAAATTGCAATAAAAAAGCTTCCTTTTTTAAATCAGACAACAATTAAAAAACAAATCATTATGTGACGTACATTTAAACCCAACTTTTTTTATAAATCAAAAACCAAAATATAGGATTTGAAAATCACTGTGCCCACAGAAAAGGGGAATCTCGAACGTTTTCCAAAAATTTTCCCGCTTGGTCCCCTAAAAAACTTAAAATATTGAATCTTTACCTGGGTTTAAACCCAAAAAAAAATTCCTACTACCCCCCAACAAAAGTTTTAAAAGCCCTCACAACCTCAGTAAAAAGTAAAACCGAACTAATCCACAAAAAATCATACAAAAGAAAAACTTACTAGCCAAAAAAATTACTTTTTTTAAAAAAGAGCTTCAATAAGTGGTTAAAAACACCAATCAGATAATCTCGGGAAAAGATGTGGCCCTAATGGAAAAAAAAAATTTTCCCTCCTACACCCAACATTTTTACCAATGCAATTCAGCATACTCAAATACCTCTTACACTAAAGATAAAAACAGTTTTCTTTTATCTTTTTTATTAAAAATCTCCGGAAATCTACGTCATTTGAAAGAAAGGGGGACTTAAACTTCCGGGGTTTTCTCTATTTCCGCTTGGAAAAATTTCAATTCCAAATAAAAAGGAACCAACGAAAAACTACTTCATAAACTTCCATGAAAGTGAAAACATATCACCTCTTGAAAAACAATTGTTTTAAAATGTTGACGAGTTTATATCAGAATGTTCCTCAGTACAATCAAAAGAAGACAGGATTGAAGGAATTCAAGATCTTGATCACGGGTCGGAGTTCATCACCTGCAAAGCAAGCTTTGGTGTTTATGATACGCGGTCTTTTTATTTCCATGGAAGCTTCCTGTGCCAACTTTGCGTCTTCTAATTTTAAGAGATTAACTTAAAGCCATATTGAAGAAAAATTGGGAAAAATTTAAATAAAGTTGGAAGGGGGTACGAGCTCTGGGGGGATCAAGGCTCTAATAAAGGCTGCTTTAAACAAAGTTTGTGTAACAAAGGAAAAACATTACATGTTACCAACCAAAAGAAAGTTTACTCTTTCATGATTTTCCCCATCAATCAAAAATTTAGAAACACTTTTTTTCTAAAGACATTCATTTGGGACCGCAGGCTTTGGAAGGATATTAAAAAAAAGTTTATGAGTTTGCGATGCACTCAGGGGAAGGGTGGAATACCGAAAGCAAGACTCAGTGAAAATTAGACAGATACACGTTTCACCAAAGAATTTTTAAAAAAAATGCCGTAAAATACGACACAATTTTAAGTCTTTCCCAGGGAAATCTGCCTTTTTTAAAAAAAGCCGTTTCCACAAAACAGCTAATTTCGACACCCCCTTTGGTACTAGCAAATTTTGCGGGGAAATTTAATAATTATTTGATGCACTAAATTTCTAAAACTTTTCAAGGGGGAACCCATTCTCCCGTGTTTTAAGTGAAATAAACCCCAAAGGGGAAGAGTATTTTAAAAGATGCAGCGAATTTGGGGATTCCGGGGAAATTTGTTGGATAAGAGAATGAAAAACCGTTTTTTTTTAACAGGTTTTAGTAATTCAATCGGGACACCTTTTTTTTGGTGGGAAAACTAAAACAGGAGAAAATTTCATTTCTTATGACTTAAAAATTTGAATCAGATCCAATTAAAATTTTTTTTTAAATTTTGAGACAGAAGGGGAAAAAAGGGCCAATCCTCTGCTCTTCAGTTCAAGGCCCTTAAAGCTTTCAGGGCACAATTTGTTTAAAACCTTTCACGATCTTCAAACTGTGGCCTGATAACGAAGAACATGATTAAATGGGGTATTCCCCCAACCCGCAAAAGAAAAGTTATTTCTTCAGAATTTTTTGCAGAACAAATATTGAAGTTTCCCTATGAAGGGGTATGGGGAGACAGCAAAACTACAGCTTGTGTTAAATTCAGTTTTTTTGAAAAAACACCCTACTTGAGCTTGCCGGTCGGGAAACTAAGAACTTAAGCTATTTACAATCAATTCATAATATTAATATTTTCCAAATTATAGGCAAATATATTGTTAAATAGTGTTTAGGAAATGATTGGTAAGCCTTTGATGGCCCTAGATGTTCCTCCTTTGTTTTTACATGGGCCCACACCTAGTTAACTATGGTACACAAATAATAATTTTTGGATTGTTGGGTATTCACATAAGAACCAGGGGACTAAATACATTTAGTATTTATCTTATATTGTTTTGTACATGCAAGAGTAAAAAATATAGTATTTTACTTTTTTAAAAACAAAAAACTTTCATTCTAACAATTCCAAATGTTTTGACTAATAAAAAACTACTCATAACCCCTATTGAAAAATTAATCAAACAAGCAATGTGACCATAAAAGAGGGGTCATTGTGAGCCAGCACGTTATATCATGTAACCAAACTATTCTTTCTATCAAAAATAAAAATCTGTGGAAATTTAGGCTCTCCTAATGAACCATGGATGAAACATGTTTACTCCTTCTAAAATAATAACCTCTCATGTCTAGGGACATAAGGGGTTTTTATTCCGATGCCCTTCTATTATCCAGTGAAGCGCTAAATGTTAAAAACACTCATTCTATCACAATATAAAAATTTTTTTACTGGATATTTTTAAATTTTTGAACCCATACATTTTTTTTAAGTCCATCTATTGAGAAGTGACGCCCTAAGGCGGGTCCCACAATGCTATCCTCGTACCGTTCATCGTTGCTATCACTATAACGATATGGCGCAACACTGTCTATTGTTTTTTTTGTATCATCATGAGACCATATAAAATGGGGGACACGTACAACGATACTATCGAACTGGGGTTTTCAGTTCATTTTTAGCTGAGCAATGGGCACATCCTCCATCCATGCATCTTGTTTTCGCACTTTATTGAAATGACAGATGTTTTTTGCCCCAAAATTTAAGTAACTTTACGGTATTTTAAATAAATCGTATGGTCTCTTTCTACTCCACCCAATGGGCTAAAAAACATAACAACCATAAAGGGAAAAAAGCCGTAATAAACAAAATCAAATCACACAAAAGGGTTGCCGCGGAAAGTCCCGACCGACAAGACCGATCGACCCCTTTGCGTTTTTTTGTACATTTTTGACCGACACTTTCAACAATTTCCCAACTCCACTGTAAAAAATACGCTGATACGCTTTAACTGGATACCCCGATAGACCAAGGCGGTTGCGGCTACGTCAAAAAATTTTTTTTTTTTGTAGCAACGCGCCTTATTACCCGTTAAGTTGTAGCTATGTACTAATTACGCTTATTTTTTAGAGAAATAAGGTTATTTTTTAGAGAAATGTACCCGAATTTGCGAGGGGGGAGATTGGAAATAATTTCTGAAAAACCTCCAACTACACCCGGGCGAGATTCAACCCACTCCCGTCATAGGCAGTCAATTCCCGGATAGTACAGGTTAGACCACGCAGCCACTGAAGCGGCTACAACCAAAAAAAATTTTGCTCCTTAAATATTCTAAAATTTTTTTTTTTTTTGCAACACGTCTTACAAACCCCTCGGACTATGTACATTTTAAACATTTTAATGGGGGAAAGGAAAACCATCTAAGACGTGGTTAAAAAAGGGCCTCACGAAATTTTCCAAAGGGGGTTTCGCCAAAATTTTTTTTTCTGTAATGGGGGATTTTTCAGCACTTTATGAGAAAAAGGAATTACTTACAACTTTTTTATTGTCTTTACACTAAAAATCTGGTGGGTTGGTTATATCGAGTTAGAACCATAAAAATTTGTTATAATTTAAACACTAAGTTTTAGTTTTTTTTAAACCAACCACCCTTTCAAAAAGCAAAATGCACAAGATCAAATGTGGCTAAAGTTTTTGGCCCTAGTTGGCAGACTTTCTCAAAATTAAACATTTAAACCCACTCATTGCGGGGCAAAATTAACGTTTTTACTGGGGCAAGACCGTAAAACGTTCTTAAAAAAAATTTAACTTTTGAGAAACATGTTAGTTAAAAATCAAACGGAGTGTTTGATACCATCACGACTTCAGGGTAAAAATCCTTTCTTTGAACAAAAATTTTAAAAGAAACGTGGTTATGGGCCCCACTTGAAGGACTTGGAAAACCTTAAAACAAATACTTTTCTCAACCAAAAAACAATGGTTTTCCCGCAATATTTGGAAAGACAGCGTTTTAAAAAATTATCCACTTTAAGCATGATAAAAAAGAGCAGCTTTTTTGAAATGTTTACCGAGTTTGAATTAAAGAAAAGCTATACTCTTTGTCTTTGGGTTTCGGGTTAATTTTAAAAAGGAGGATTTCTCATTGTTAAGAAAACTATAAGCTTTTTTACCATTTTATTTTTCTTCTTATTCCCTGATTTTAAAGCTCTGGCCATCCAAAGCAACGCATCCTTCTCACTAAGTCACTGAAAATGAGTAACTTTTAAAAAAATTTTTAAAATAAACGTAAATTTTAACACAGGGAATTCTGTGTTTAAAAGGGAGGGTATTTCATTATTCAAAGCACCTTTCAAGTACCACTTTAAAAAAAGTGAAATGGGGAATGTTTGTGACGAAAAAGATAAGAAAATTTCACAAGTGCATTGCTTATTTAATTTTATTTTTTAATTTTTTAAAACAAATCTATAATTTTTTGAACTTTTTATTTAAATAGTATAAATTTTATTTGAAAAATTTTTGGAAAGGTTCCAAAGTCCAAACCGACTACAGTGGGTTTAATTTAAAGGTATTAAACATTTTAATTAAAGTTAATAAATAAATTTTAAAAAAATTAGATAAAAAAATTAAGTGCGGGGGCTATGGATATTTTCCGGGGGGTTTTTGCAACTTAGAGTTTGTGAAAGGGGTTTGGAGTCAAAATTTTGGGAACCACTTCTAAGAGAAAGAAACCTCTCTGAATACTAGGTGGAATTTAACCCTGACTTCCCCACATTGGCAAACTAAACAGGCGTTTAACCCACGTGCCATAATGGGGTCTAAAAAATCTATTTGATGCTATGTATTTAAAATCATCAAGACCCCCTCGGGGGCGTAGTTGGCTAACGCCTTTCGTGTTAACCCCGACTCGGGGACGGGGAACGAGGTTCAAATCTTGGTCGAGGAACTGGGGGGGGTTTTTTCCAAAATG
This sequence comes from Timema cristinae, assembly GCA_039000515.1. NCBI lineage: Eukaryota > Metazoa > Arthropoda > Insecta > Phasmatodea > Timematidae > Timema > Timema cristinae. The sequence continues at coordinate 9,437 of JBCFYV010000786.1, forward strand.
GTTTTCCCCCTCTCCCTCAACGAAATGGGGATTCAAACTCTAATTAAATTTTTCCCAATTTCCCAATCCATTAGAAAAATTTTTATTAAAAACTAAATACGAACTGGATAAGACCGGGCAAAATATTAAAAAAAAATTATCCAGGGAAAAATTTTTTAAAATTGTTTTTTCCCTTTTAAAATTTTAAATTTCCCACTCTATTTAAATTTAAAACAAAAACAGCTATTTTTTAAATAGTTCCAAGTGTTTTCGTTTTTTTAAAATTACGTATAAACACAAAGTTAAACTTTTGTATTTTCTCGGTCCCGGCACAGTTTTATCTGATTCCCAAAACCCCTTCCTTAAACCCTCGCAAGAGGGTTATTAATCACAACTTGGAATTGAGGAAGCCAGGCCCCACCGTGGTTGGGGACCCCACGTTAAACGTAGGTCCCTTTTTCATCTCACAATCACACTACCAACACATTAGGAAAGGGGGCGTTAAGCCAAAGGGGTAGTAAGAGGGGGTGCTAATAAAAAAAATAATAAAAAAAAATAATAATAATAATAATTATAAAAAAAAAATAAAAATTAATATTGTATTTGTGTGAGTATAATGTGGGCGGGGTGATATTAAAAATATTACAGACAAACGGGCTGGTCAGCTATGTATCGTGGGCCGTGAGTTTGTAACCCCCTTATCATTAGTTTAACCAAAAGGAAAAAAAAACTAAGCTAGTCGGGTCTAGTATTGTCTAATCTATCCAGTCCATTAAAGTTTTGGTGCACCTTACTGTAAACTAATTATATTTTCATAAATATTTTTTTTGAAACGCAGATACAAAATAAATATACTCAAATGCTTTCCTAATTGTTATCTTACATTTTTTTATAATGAATATATTTAAATGGAAAAAAATGAGTATAAAACTTTACAAATACCATTTTAAAAACGTTTTTTATCACCACTAATTAATATTCGATTTTAAATTTCATTTATCTTTTCGATCTTTTTAGATATTTGCGGGGTATCTGCCTAAAAGATAAGCGGAAATTTCATTTTAAACCTGCAAGAATACATTGAAAAAGGGGTGGATGCCAACAGGATCGGGGCAGGGATTATTTAATTTTTTCATAGAGCAATCTTAACAAAGGGCAAGAACTTGGGGAATTCTCAAATCCCCACAGATATGTTAAAAAAACACATCACGGACTTGTCCAAAAACCTTTGTTGGGCTTTTTCCCGATTCACCCCAAAAGGATTGAAACTAAATTTTTTAGGAAAAGCATTGAGTAAAATAAGGCAATATCCCCCTCACTGGTTTAAACAATGCAAAAAACACAAGCTTTTTTTGCACAAGCCCCTTTTTTAAAGTTAGAACCCACAAAACTTTGCAGTGACTCAAAGGGAACTTTTCCTTTGTTTAGGGAAACCGACGAAAAAAAATGAAGAACGTATTACCCAAAATTGCACTTTTTGGGTTTTTTTGGAGAGTTGATATTGTACAAACGATTTTGACCCAATTTAAAATTAATACTTAACTGTGTTTTTCACAATTTCTAGAAACTAGACTATTGTACAAAGTAAGTTTTTAAGGGGTTTTTTCCTTTTTCGAAACGTTAAATAATGTAAACTTTTAATTTAAAAATTGTGATTGTGTTCAAAAAAAACCAGCTTTTTGGCTTAAATTTTGGGGTTAAAAATTTTTGACTTTTAAATTGGGTTTAGATAGGAGTATGTTTAAATAAAACTTTAGTTGTTAATCCTAAAAGTTCAAATATTTACGTATCTGCCAAACATTCTTCATAAATAAATAACAATTTTTGGTAAGTTAAAAATAAATGCGGTACAAATAATTGGACATGAGACAATATGAACTCGAAAATTTAAAATAAGGGGCCATGAATATCAACTACTTTTTCCTTCAAAATTTGGGTTATTTTACCCAAGGGCCATTGAAAAGGTATTTTAAGAATGTATAAAAATATGTTTTCACTACTAAAATGTAAAGGTTTGTCTCATTTAATAAATAACACTTTTTACTTTCTCTAGCCCACTTGAAAAAGGGAAGTTTTGAGATCGTAAAAAAATCTAGCCAAAATGTTGAAAATTCAACCCCCAAAACAGATAAGTGTTTTTTTGCTAGCTGTCACCTGTGGCTATATCTAGGCCTAGAGCCGAAACAATTTTACGGGTCACAAATAAAACTAGTATCTAGGTTTTTTATGGGGATCCCCCAAGATTTAAGAGTTACCATCCTACCCAAATTTTGAGGGTACTTACAAAGGTAAAAAAAAAAAAAAAAAATAAAAACAAGTTCTTGAAATCGCTCTAACGATTTATATTAAAAGTCTATCGGCCATTGTTTATTTTTTTAAACTAAAGGCCCTTATAAAAAACTCAGATAAAATTTAAGGCAATTTTTACATAAGCAAAAATTTTCAATATTATCTTGCAAGAATTTGAGACACGAAAAACTCACTATGGAAAAGGTTGTAGTAATTTTATAATTTTAGAAAATTTTTACTTACATATTTTTTTAAAAAACCAAAGGGGCGTCCATAAATTACAAAAAAAGGATTTTTATCATTAGGTTTTTCCCAATCCCCTCACGTAGGGCTGGGCTGTTAGGAACATAAAGACTTTTGATGAGACTAAAAGTTGTGAGGGGAAGCAAGATAAATTGATTGTTGAGGGAGTGACAAAGGAACTTTTGAAGTGGTAGAAGTATCATGGGTAGCTGATCTTTGGGATGTAGGGGGTTGAATGCTTTTTAAAGGTAAAAAAGAAAAGCCAGGGTAATGCTGGACTCGCATTTAATACTTTATCCAAAACCGAGAGCCAAGTTAAATTTTTCACCCTTTAGCAATTTTAAAATTGTTTGGGCACCTGTCGAAATGTTTCTTCAATGGCTGAAAAAACTTAGTGATGTTGAGAGGATGTTTAAAGGGTAAGGGGGGTAGGCAATGGCTGCCATAACATATCGCGGGCTACGTGTTTCCGCTTTCAAAGGGGAATGGAAAACCCACGCACCGTAGTAACGATCAGCTGATGTGCAGGACCTTAAAGAAACAAATTTGGGGTTTTTATTATTTTTTCTCTCTTAAAAATAACAAAATTGAATAATAAATAAAAAAATGAGCGGGGAAAAAGGGGGGTAGACATTTTTTTAGATTTCCAAACTACAAGGCCAATTTTTTTCCCTGTAGAGACAAAAATAGTGGGGAGTTGTGGTTTTTGTTCGAAGGTTTAAATGGTTTAAAACATGTAAATTTAAAATTTTTTAGTAAAGGTTCCTTTTCGGCCCTAGACCAGAGAAAACCCGGATTTTGGAAATTCACCCAGAAAGGGATGAAAAAGGGGGCTTTAAAAATTTTTCAAAATTCACTACCACGCATCTTTTAAAAAAGGGTGGCCTTTGAAATTTTAAAAGAACGCCCTTTTTATAAAATTTGGTGAGAACAATTGGGGTTTTTTCAAATTTCACGCCAAATTGGTTAAAGGGGCAAAAAGGGGGTAAATTTCCATAACCCCAAATAGAATTTAAAAAATAGAGGTTTATAGGGGCAAGTACTAATATGATTTTAATTTATGTAGGGCATCTACATATGGTCCCGAGGTGCGTTGGAAAAAAAGGGGGGTGGGGTGCAAGACTCCCAAAACTAATATGAATAACATTTTTCAAGTGGTAAAAGTTTTGAAATTATGCAAATAACCAAGGGGAAAATCACTCCAAAAAATTTAAATTATGAACTTTTTTATTTAAAGTAAAAACCCGGGGAAAATAAAGGGATAAAAAACAGACTAAAAATTTTTTAAATTTGGGTGCTAGAAAATTTAATTTGACGTCTTTTAGGAGGAAAACTCAACCCAAAACACATCTTAAAAATCAGTTTAAAGGTAAAAAAAAAAATTTTAAAATGTAAAAAACTAATAAAAAACAACTAATTTCCATGGGTAGAAGAGTGAAATTTTGAAGTAAAGTAAAGGAACCTTGCTAAACAACATCATTATTACATTTTTAATTTTAAATGGGATTCTGGGAAATAGGGGGAAGGGGGGGCGTGGGTTAAAAAAAAAAAACAATTTTTAAAAAATGTGATAGAATATTTAAATTTTGGGCAAGTAGGAAGAAGGAGCTTTCCCAAAAGTAACCAAATAAATCTTAATTTATTTGAAATTCTAAGCGTGTTGAAGAAATGGAGGCGAAACGACGTGCTCAACATTTTCATAACTTATACATTCAACTACTTCTTTGTTGGTTATAACTCAAATTCAAGGGTAGGAGACACTCTAAAAAAATAAAAAAAATTTTAAAAAATTTTTAATTTTTAAAATTAGACAATGGGAATGGGGGGGGGGCTATTTTCAGCCAAAATTTTTTTTTGAAGAGGTAAAGTTTAAAAATTTGAAAGACAATTAGAAAAAAAATTTTTCGGGTAACCAAAAAAAAAGTGGGAATTTAAATTTTGCAGAGTGGGTTGTAAAAAGTGGGTTATGGTTAAAAAAAATTAAAAAACACTAAAAACAACTTCTTCTCAGTTTTTTTTAAAAATTAAAATTCTGCATTTACCAAAAAAATACCACTTCAAAAACTATAAAAGCCGAACTTTTAAAAGTTTAAAATTAGTATCCAGGAAAAAAAGGGAGTTTAAAAGAAATATTAAGTATGGTAGATAAACTAAATTTGACATGCTTGTAAATACGGTTTTAAATAACCAAAAAATCTTAAATTTGAATTTTGTGGTAGTTAAAAAAAAGGACCAGGGGGCTAAAAATTTTAAAAGCCAGTTGATAATTATTTTCTGTGTATATAAAATTTGGAATTCGCCCAAATAAGGGCCCAATAAAATTTAAACTACAATGGCTGAGCATTTAAATTTCAAAATATCACAGGAAATGGGTAAAGAGGGGGGGGGTGGGGGGTGATACCCCATCACAATGGGAGGTAGAAAATTAAAATTTGTTAGAAGTGTAAAAGGAAAAATAATTTCAAATAACCACAAACACATTTAAAATATTTTTATTTCTAAGAAGGGTGGGATATTGGGGTTAACAATTTAACAATTTAACATTATCAGGGGGATATAAGGAAAACTAAAAAAAGTATCAAAGACTATTTTTAAATTTTTAAAAAATGAAGGAGGGAAAATGGGGAGGGTTTCCCCTGAAAAATGGTTTCCAAAGATATAAAATAAAATTTCTTGTGGATAGACACAAAATATCGCCATGTAATTCAATGACCTTCCCAATAGGGGGCCAAAATTTAAAAGCCCGGGAAAGGGAAAAGCGCTTAAAATTTACAACCAATATAGAACCTCTTTTTGATGGTCAATTGAAATAGCTTATAAAAAAAATAGTCTTAAAAACTCAAATTGGAATTGTGGGAGCAAGGGGGGGGAGGGAGAGAGAGAGGTATTTGGAAATGAGAGAAAAAACTCCCCCTTTCCCCAAAAGAATATACTTTTATGCATAAAAGAAAAATTAAATTTGCCAATTTTGGAAAAAAGACCCCCAACAAAAACCATGCAATTTGGGAAATTTTTAAATTTTCCCTAAAATTTTACTGCAAAAATGAAGGGGCCTTTAAATTTAAACAAAAAATTTAAAATAGGGTGGAAACTAACTTTTAAAAGGGGCAAAAATTAAAAGTAAAAAGAAAGAAAGAAACAAAATTTACAAAAAAAAAAAGTAAAAAAAGAACAAATACTAGCGTTATGCTATCTAGAAGGGCATAACTATAAAAATAAACCATTCGGCGACATAACTTGGGTCACGATTATCTTTGTAAAATCATGATTTTTCATTTTTAAAATTTCGTAACCGAGAATTTTTTAAATTTTATGTTCTTTGGTGAAATGTGATGCTAATTTTCTAAAAATTTTTTTTATGATCTTGCTTGGGTAAAGTTTGCTTTGTCAATGGGGCACAACGGCCACCCGTGATTGCGCTCTTTTGAAAACTCAGTTAATAGATTAAGTAATATTTTCTTTCTTAGATTTCGTATCTATTATTGATATAACTATTTGTGATTGCCATGGTTGGGTTCAGGATTGATTTTTCAAAGATTGATCTAGTACAATTGAAATCAAAGTGACCAGAATATTATGAAATATATCAATGTCCAAATTTATTTGACACATATTTTAATCAAATTTTCTGTTAAATCATATTTTTGCATTTAATTATTATTATTGTATTGATTTTTTAATGCTAGTTGATCATAATTTTAGTCTCGAGCCTGTCCAAACTATATAAACAGAACTTTATTTTACATCTAAATAGATAATTTTTACACAAAACACTTTGTAACTATGGCTGTGATTAAAACAAATTTGAGTATAGTTAAGAGTATTTTATATATACTTGTACTGTCAACAATTTTACTCACTTTACTAAACTATATTTTATTTTGATGTAAATAGTTATTTTTTATAGAAAATCTGCGATTGTTAAATGTATGAAAATATTGTTCTTTTATAGTAAAATAATCTTGTATTGAAAAAGTTTTCAGAGTAAAAAAAAATTTTTTCTATTCCCTTTACTAAAATTAAGAGATATTTAATTCTCCATACAGACACGAGAAGGTGTTGGAAGAGTGTAATAATTGGACAAAACATTATGATCGTTTTGTTGGGTGATCCTAAAAGAGCGTTTAAGAAAATATGCTTCATTTTCAGTCTTGATTTTACTATAAACTGATTTAAAAACCGATTTGTTAACTCTCATTGCACATCTGTATAAAATAATGTTTGAATATAATCTTTCCAGTGTTTAAAATAAGACGGTATTACCGATACCCAATATATACCTAGGAAACTCTTTTTATTATATTATCTATGTATTTAACTTTAAAAAAAATTAGTACATATCCTTGATTAGTTTGTATTTTATTGACAACTAAATGTAAAAAATAAATGCAACCTTTACAACATAAGTATTTAATTTTAATTACTGACATATTTTGTGTACACGTGTCATACTTCCCATTTACAGCTATCCGCGTATTTAATCCAATGGATAAGGAATGAGGAAGGTAAAATGTTTGGGAAATGTGCCCGTGTTTGCGTTGAAGGAGAATTATAAGCATATTAGGAAAAAACACTCTCAGTACAACCGATCGGTATTCGAACACATATCCCAGTTATTGAAGTCTAGTCTAACGAAAAAGTGAATCGTAAAGAATTGTGACTGCAGAAGCTGGTCACAAAATATTTAATAATTCATTTACAAGTGCATTTCCAAGACTCATGTCAACACTGTAGAAGCACTGGTATTGTATATTTGGTTCCAACCCTCCCCATTGTTTGCAAAGTTTTGTTAAATGAAAGGGGGGTGAGTTTGGGTAAGGGATTGCTCTACCTGATCTATTGTACTAGGAGAGACAAGACAGCAACTTTTAGCTCTCACTCTATCGGTTTGTCTCTCTCATCAGAAAATTTTGAAATTGAGTTGTTTCAAAGAATTCTAACTTGGAAGCGCTGTTATCACTGGATATTTTAAGTTCTACCTGACTCGAGGAGCGCAACAAATCTCCCGTAAGGCTGTGTATCTGTTATTTCCTTGTCTGTGGGCCAAGGTCTAAAGGACACGATGAATACGTTTTACCGTGCCTTAAATGTATTTGGTGAGTCATTTTATTCTAGGCCTAACTATAATGTTTGTGTTAAGTTCAGTAAAGTAGGCAAATAAATGGGGGATGCGTTTATACCAGGGTATCAAGAATGGACCAGCAACAGGAGACTGTGGGTAATAAATTTGATAATCCCTAAGTAGTTGATATATAAAAATGTGTTTGATACTCTCACGTTTGGGAAAATCCTAGTCCGACCAAGTATGATGTTAGTACGATCTGTGATGTTTGGATGTTTGACAGCGATGAGCAGGAAGGACTGACTTCCGTTTGGCCTGTAAATATAATTGATTACTTACATGATTCAGTAAAAATAAGACGAAACATGGAAGAAACTATTGTAACTGTATTGTGTATTATGTTTGTAATTTCAATGATATATTGTAGTACCAACCTTGTTTTTGGAAATTGTCCAAGGAATAATTAAAAATTTCCATAATTTTCTTAGAATCACGTAGGAACAGATTTTAACTTGGTTTAAACCTGCCCTACGAGATTACGGAGCACTGTAATGATTTTTAAAAATCCTCTAGTTTTATTATTACTATTACTATTAGTATTCTTAAAATCATTAAAAATAATATTAATTAGTGTGGTTTTGTGAATGTACCTTTTTTTTATATGCACTTTGTGGGATGTTAGTAATGGCCGCCTTGGCGGCAGGTTAGTTTTAGTTGCTGTTACCCTGGGATATTAACTATTTAAGGTGGTTCCCTGGTAGCTTACATTTTTGGAGAAAAAAATTATGAAAAAAAACAAAAAAATTATCTTAGATTTATTATTACACTAATCTGTGCACTATTTTATAACTTACCTTATATTTTTGCATTCCAATTTCTATCGTTAATTTTTTTATTTTGGCCTATTTTCATTTATTATACATTTCTTCTCGGGGATCCATCTTGATTGGGTAAGTAGTTCGCGATCCCGCCACACGAGCGTGTTGCCAGCGAACTTGTCTGCCACGCGATTGTAGAATATAAAGGAAGATGAATATATAATTTTTAAAATTTATTATTTATTATTATTTTCTGGCGAGTATTTTTTGTCATGGAGGGAGGCTATAATATTTTTTGTAATTGTTTTAGTAATCATAATTTTGTTATGTTAATTTTAAGCGTTATCCCTAATGTTGTACTTGGTATAAAAAGGCTAGTTTAGGAGTTAGGATTTTTTTTGCTGGAATATTACCACCATTTTGGGCAACTTTTGGGTAATTTGGGGAAGACGCTCGGAAAGAGGGACGGGTGGGAGGATTCCGGAGAGGACATTGGGTTTTTAAGTGATGGAGGTGAGAGGACGTGCTGTTTTTCAGTCCGTCGCCATCCAAGGCAATCTACACATATTATAAACTATTATTGCCTGTTAAGAAGGTGCAGACCAAAGTAAAGCTGGAAAAAAGGACTTAATTGATGTTTTATTATTGGGTTTTTACTACATTTGCCAAAATATAATAAATTTTTTTCACGCGAGTGTAAGCGTGTGTTTGGATACCATTTTGGAGATTCGACTGACTACACAAAAAACTTAATTGGTGGGCCTGGTCCTTTTCAGGATAGACTTAATTTTTTTTTTTGTTACTTGTAACATGTATTTCCTCCTGAATTTGTTAAATAAAATTCTCGGATCTACCCAGGAAATAAGTGTAGTTGGTCCCGTGACCAGGATAGATAAAGGTATCAACGGCTAAGCTGCTCCTCAAGGGGATATGACTCGTCCATTAACTTGCAGTACCACTTTTGAATTTTTGAAATTTTTTTATGACAAAGTTTTATTAGTGCTAAGTGTATTTTTGTACAGGTATGTTTATTTCGTGCTCTCCGAAAGCTAAGCTGTGGTAGTACTTTAACAAGTACATTTTATTATTTTATTTTTATTTTTGTAAATGTACCATAAGTTCATGGAGGAAACGTCGGAGCTGGTTGGGATGGGTCGATTAAGCTGTACATTGTCTATAATTTGATGGTCATACCAAATTCCTTCCACATGCACCCAGTAGAAGTTTCCCCGAACCATTAAGAATAATTAATATTAGTCCTTAGGTAGTTTTTCTTAGGTAATATTCTCGACTATTAGAGGCGACCTTCAGGTTAGTGAGCAAAATTGTTAAACCCCCTTGGTCACAGATCTACAACTGGGAAGAAAGGGGAAGGGGTATTCGTTAATAAATAATATTCCGACATTTTTAACTTTTTTGACTACATAAACATTCCTTATATAATTTATTTAGTTCTAAATGCATAAGTATTAACGTGTAATATTCAAATTTCTCCATATTAAATAATTGTAAGCTATGACGTAATACCCCCACAATGGCATATTGTGGGTATTCATTACTTATATCGATGTCATTCTACCCCCAGAACTACTCAGAGTGCTTTTCTCTATAAATTCAATTGTTTATTGCAATTATAGCCGTCGCATAGCAATATAATAAATCTTAGTGGTGTCTTTTCAGAGCACCATTAAAGATGTCAATTTGTGATTGTGATCAAGAAATTCAGTTAAATTATTTATTAAACCAAAATGAGCCAAGGATGTTTCGGTGGAATTTGCGGAGGGCTAGGCCGGCGTGTCCGTGGAGCGTTTCGCAGTATCCGGGCACGCCTGGTTCGCCGAAATTTACGCCACGGTAAGTTACAAACTTGCATCAATAAGTTATTTAGATTTTCTACATCAAATTGTTGCTACACATATAATATTCTCTGTAATTACATTAACATCAACGTTGTTTACAAATTCAATGTTATCTGAACATAGTATAATCAAAAATAATTTAAACAGACACAAATATTTCTATTTATTTAAATTTTATTTATTGTACAGTTAAATTTTATTTAGTTTATTTGAAGTAAATGCAAAGATTATTGCCAAGGAAGATTTCACCACTAAGAAAAGTTTGCCAGATTAATAAGTAAAGAGATACTTTGTCATCTCAAATAAATAATTAGAAATGAAATAGACGTAGAAACACTTAAATGTGGCAGTACTCGAAAGTAAATAAGTAATTTGTTTTTTTAAGAGAGATTGTGCTGTCAGATATGTCTAAAGCTAATTACATATATGACAAATATGAATGTACAAAATGCTATGCAAGATAGTATATAATATTATAGTCATATCGATAGGTTAAAATAACACAAACTATGTTGTCTGTATTTACAATACCATGACGTTATTACTAATCAAACAATGTTGTTTGTATTTACTTTACCATCAGTTGTTAATACACAAATTTGTTGTCTATATTTACATTACCATCAGTTGTTACGAAACACACACATTGTTGTCTGTATTTACATTAATATCAGTTGTTACTACAAATACACAATGTTGCATATATTTAAATTGCCATATTGCTATTACTACTCACACAATGTTTCCTGTCTTTACATTACCATCAAGCTGTTACTACACAAACAATGTTATCTGTATATAAATTACCATCAAATTGATACTACACAGACACACTGTTTTCTGTATTAAAATTACCAACAGGAGTTACTACATCCACAATATTATCTCTATTTAAATTACCCTCAAACTTGTTACTAAACACACAATATTGTCTGTATTTACATTAATATCAGTTTTTACTACACAGACAATATTGTCTCTAATTACAATACCATCAAGTTTTTACTACACACAATGTTTTCATTATTTAAATTACCATAAGTTGCTACTACTCACACAATTTTGTCTGTATTTACATTACCATAAGTTGTTACTACTCACAAAACGTTGTCTGTATTTACATTACCATCAAGTTGTTACTACACAGACAATGTTCTGTATTTACATTACATCAGTTGTTACTACACACAATGTTATCTGTATTATATTACCACAGTTATACACACAATTTATCTCTATTAATTACCAAGTTGTTACTAACACACAATTTGTCTGTATTTACATTATCATACAAGATTTGTTTATTACACAGAAAAATGTTATCTGTATTTATATTACCATCAGTTATTACTACACAGACAATGTTATCTGTATTAACATTACCATTATCATTACCATCAGTTGTTACTACACAGACAATGTTGTCTGTATTAACATTACCATTACCATCAGTTGTTACTACACAGAAATTGTTGGTTTTATTTACGTACCATCAATAGTTACTACCCAGACAATGTTATCTGTATTTACATTCCATCAAGACGTTACTACACAGACAATGTTGTCTTTATTTACATTACCATAAGTTGTTACTACTACACAAATATTGTCTGTATTTACATTACCATAAGTTGTTATTACACATACAATGTTATCTGTATTTACATTACAATAAGTTGTTACTATACAGAATTTTCTATTAATTCCATCAGTTACTAACAACAATTTGTCTTATTTACATTACCATAGTTGTTACTACCAACAATTGTCTGTATTTACATTACCATAAGTTATTACACATACAATTTATCTGTATTTACATTACATCAGATGTTACTACACAGACAATGTTATTGTATTTACATTACCATCAGTTTTCTAACAGACATGTATTCATACTTACATATTACCATTTTACCATACAGTTGTTACTACACAAATGTTGTCTGTATTATACATTATCATACAATTGTTATACACAGAAATGTTGGTCTGTTATTTACATTACCATCAGTATTACTACCACATACATGTTATCTGTATAACTTACCATTACCATACATAGTGTTACTACACAGACAATTTTGTCTGTATTTACATTACCATCAAGTTGTTACTACTCACACATTGTTATCTGTATTTACATTACCATCAATATTTTACTACACAGACAATGTTTCATTTATTTACATTACCATAAAGTTGTTACTACTCACACAATATTGTCTGTATTTACATTACCATGAAGTTATTATTACACAGACAATGTTATATGTATTTACATTACCATTATGTTGTTAGTACACAGACACTGTTATCTGTATTTACATTAACATAAGTATTTCCTAAACATGTACGCAACTATCAGGTGAGAGATTACCCCAAAGTGAATGTGTTCTCTTATATATTGAGGGTGAAGGTTTACTCACCCTTATTTTTAATAGAAAAACCAGTCACAGGTCATTCCTACCTCGACATGCCTACCTTTTGGCCTCTGCCTCTATTTGAAGAAGATTAAAACGAATTGATCCTCCATCAAGATTGGGCAACGCCTCACTTCCGCTTGGCTGTACCTGAACAAACATATTCTGGGAGCTGTCTTGGTCGTGACCGTGCCGACGATGTGTCTGGGGCAGATAGCCAGCTCAATCACCGGACTGAAACCATACGATTTCTTGATGTTGGTTATGTGAAAGACAAAATATTTGTCACACCTCTGCCACGATCTTGCTGCAGCTGAGGCAGAGAATCACACCTTCGTTGAGTCCGTCACCGCCGACACACTAAACAAAGTGTGCGAAGCGTTTTCTGCCGTGTTAATTGAGGAGCACATAATGAGTCATTTTAAACTATCAAAAAAAGCTTCCAGGGTTTCTTATCGACTAGAAAATGTTTCCAGTTAATCGGGTGCACCTTTCCTTTCTTATAACTTTTCGAAAGTGTAAATATCATTTGTGCTCACCTCTATATAGTTCTTAGCTATTAAGAGCATTGTTTTATATTTAAATTATTTGCTATAACGATCATGTTTGAATATATGTTAAGCTGAGTATAATGACATATGAATGTGTGTGTGTTCCTTAATGTTTGTTTTTGTTTGTTTTCCCCGCCCTACTATATTTGGTTCTAATTTCTTCATTTATTTTATTTTAAAAGGTCATTAATATTCAATTATATATGTGGGTAATATATATATTTTGTAATTCTATTACAAATGAGTTCTTATTAGGCCTACTTAAGTATTAAATGTCCATTCTTTATTATATAAGGGATTAAGTGTTAGAAAAGGCACTGGTCTTAAAGTAATGCATACTGTCACAGTATGCTTACAGAGTAAGGTGTTGGGCTGTGGTGGTGTACAAGCTATAATAAAAATGTCAAAACTCAGATCAGTAGCTTGCGAATGTTTTAGGAATGGTCTAATGTGATGTGAGAAACTAAAAAGTTCTTAAAAATTATTACGTCCATGGTTTAGCTTTCCCAAAAAGAGTTAGAAGAAGAAAAATGCTTATTGATTAATTGGGTATAGTTGAACCTATTATTGAGATAAATAAAAAAAAATTAAATTGTATTTAAGTTGCTTAAAAATAGACTTTCTGACCATAGCATAGACATGGTAAAAGAAATCGTTTATTTCACATATACAAAGGTTTTAGAAAACAACGCAAATAATGTTTCCCCTGAAAACATAGAAACCCTTGTGAGTTTTACGATTGGAACCACACTATTGTATGTGAAGAGTTAAACACATTCAATGAAATGTATTTTGCCAATCACTCAAGCATAAATTGATGATTTGTTCCACGTAAAAGTGAGAAATCTAAAGACACAGCTCAGATAAAGGATCATGTTGAAAGGAAAACAAGCATGGACGTTGATGATGTGTCTGAAAGTGAAACATAAAATGAACCTTAACAGATTAAGAGTTTCAGTGTGACATAGGTTTTTTTAAACCTTATGGGTGCTTTATTAGATTTTCAGGCTTCAATAGATTGAAAGTTGTCAATACAACCTCGCTATCTTTGTCCATAACCAGTTATTTGGCTGAAAGAGCTATGACAGAGTTAGAATAATAAAAAACAGGCTCAGGTTTGCGATGGGAGATGCATGGCTTTCGAACCTTATGGTTCTAGCTTCAGAGAAAGACTTGTTAAAGTCAATCTTAATGAAGAAATAATTGATGCTTTTTCTTTATCGTCATCGCAAAGAAAGATGTTGCTGTGCCAAATATAAGCAAAAGAAATAGGACTTTACCAAACCATTATTGATTTAATTTTTTATTCCTTACAAGACACTGTATTCACCATTTTTCCAATATGGCAGCCGTAAATGGGATGGATCAGGAGTGATTAGCCTTTTTTTCGTGAGAACTTGACTAAAATAATCATTTATAATACCATTTTATTCTGGGACAAAATTAAAAACTACCAGCTTAGATAGAATAAGGAGAATGGATTATAGGGCGTGGACACTGGTTGATAGGAGGATGTTGATACTGGTTATGGGAGACTAGTTGATAGGATGTTAATACGGTTAATATAGAGAAAGGTTGATGGGAATTTAATACGGTTTGATGAATATACTGGTTGATAGAGGTACGAATACTGTTAGCTAAGTTTTTTGTCTGGTAGATAAGATGTGGAGTAAAGCTGAGGGTCAGTTGATTAATACATTGTTTTCCTAGTTACATGGAAACTTTTGTTTGTTTTGAGATATGAACTATTTGACCATTTATTATATTAGACCATTATTTCTGCAGCAAAGAATTTTTTCTTGGAAAACACACGTGGTTTGAGTATGGAATTTATACCTTTTGTAAACCTCAATTTATTGTTTTCAAATGTCATACATTCAGAAGTAAATAATAAATCTTGTTGGGGTTTAATTATTTGTTATGATAATGGGAGTATATAAACTCACCCAAGATACAATAACCGTAATATTTATTGGTGGTTTATTTAAAACACGTTTAGCATTTGTGTGTAATCAGAATATTAAAAATTGAGTATCGTTTACAGTCCTTAATAAGAAATCATTATAGTTAGGCAATTTTGAATGAATTGGTTATTCAAATCTTTTCAATTGAGCTAAGTATAGAAGTACTTAGTAGTAATTTTTTTACAATAAGTTCTCCAAAAACTACCAATCAAATAGTTCTGTTCATATTATTCTAAATATGAGCAAAATTATTAAACGTTTTGATAGCCAACTTTTAGCATTTTTATAAAACCATTAGTTGTAAAAGTAAGCTTTATACTTTATCATTGCTTAAATAGTTTTTCCTACTCAATATAATATTGTTCTGGTGACGGTTTGTTGCAGTTGATGGTGAGCGACAAGGGGGCACCCCTAACACCGCTGGGTGCCCGGACGATGGGCTGCCATCGTCCACTCATCCTGTTCGGGATGAACATTTTTTTCCAGGGAAATGACGGCCGCCACCAGTGTACAAAAGAAAGAGAGGACACTTAAACGGAATGGTAAGTATAGGTCAGAAAGTCAGTCACCTTCCCTATCAAGACAAGAAGACCCATCTGAGAGAACATCGTTAAGTCAGCCACCTTCCGGATTAAGCCAACAAGACCCTTCTTCTCTGGAACTGGTAGCGTCATCATCAGGAACAACTCTCCTTCATGGTAACATTGTAAGATCGTCCAGTCGGTCCAGTCCACCTTCGTGTCAGGTCAACAAGGTTCTTCCTTCAGTACGGAGCATTCCAAGTCCATGATGTTGACTCAAGAAGCTGTTGCCCACATGAAGAAAACATCTGTATTCGATGAGAAGACTCGTTATCTTATAATGAAGGCGTGATATAAGAGAACAATGGGAATAATCCATAGTGGAGTCGCACTTCCAGAAGATCAGACACACTCATGAGTCAGCGCCTAAGTACATCCATATCAGGGAGTCAGCCAACCTCCAGTGAGTCAGCCACCTGCAGGTTAAGTCAGTCCACCTCCAGTCAGTCAGCCACCTCCAGCAGTCACACTTCAGCACAACCTCCCTAGCCTCAGGGAGTCAGCCTCCTCTAAGGAATCAGCCTCCTCTAGTGAGTCAGCCTCCTCCAAGAAACCAGCCTCCTCCAGACCGTCAGCCCCCTCCACGGAATCAGGAACCTCCAAGGAACCAGCCTCCTCCAGACCGTCAGCCCCCTCCATGGTATCAGCCAGCTCCAAGAAAGCAACCTCGTCTCCTAGAAATACAACTCAAGAGAATGGTAGAGACGCATTGGTAAGTCGTTCATCTGAGTTTGTTGAGGATTCATTCATTTCATCTCACGATGAGCAGCTCTCATCACGCTCGTATACAATGGTGAGACGGTGCTATCAATCTTCACCAATGGATAGGAGCATGATGAGATTAATTGAATTTAGATCCCCATCAATTTTGTGGAACTTAATTCATATGTGTAGGCGCTGCCCATATTTATTTAAACATCTTCCATATAGATTGTTTATTAAGGGAATTCATCCATCAATCATCAAGAGTCATTAAGCAAGAGCAAGTCCTAGATATCTTCTCCACTCAGCTGTAACCATCGTTAAAGGCCAGAGTTTATTAGCGCTATCGTAAATACAGGTAACCAGGCAGGTATCTAGTTTAAATAAATAAGGAACGTGTCAAGATAAAAAGTCAGAATTGATAAAAAAAAATGTCAGGTTACATAAGGAAGTTTTGTAATATCTTAAAATAAATTAATATTATGCGTAGGAATAAATAAGAAAGAAATAGGAATCAATAAGGTGGCACATTTACGAATAGATACAGATTGAGTCGAAAAAAATATTAAGAATAAAGTCGATATAATAAATTATTGTATCGGGGATGAATAGAAATTTTTCGGAATAGTTTAGAATTTAAGTAAAATAAATAGTTAGTTTGAATTGATTAGAATTAATAATGAACTCATCGGTTAATTACGAAACAAGTCAGAATAAATAAGGAACTAAAGGAAATAAAAAGGAATAAATTCTGCATAAATAAATAACGAGGTGGGATAAATAAAGAGGATTAAGTTAAAATAAAAAATATCGAGTCAGAAATGATTCGTAATAAAAAATATTAAATGATTATTTAAAAAAATAGTTTATATTAATAAGGATAGAGTTATAAATAATAAAGGCTCATCACAATAATTTAAAGAACGACACAAATTAATAATAAACTAGTCACAATAAATAAGTAAAGATTAAAAATAAAAACGGCAAAGTCAGAAAAAATAAGGAACGGGTCGTAGGAAGCTAGTCATAATATTTATAAAGAAAGGTTTGGAACTAATAAACAGTGAGTCAAAATAATTAAGGAACTAGTTAGAATAAATAAATAACTTTTCATAATTAATTAGGAATGAGTCGAGATAATTTTGTAAAAGTCAGATTATATAGGGAATGAGTTGGAAAAGTAATTATCAGGTCAGAATAAATAAGAAACTTATAGAAATGATTAAGTATAGAGTCAGAATAAATAAACAACCAGTAGGAATGAAAAAGTATCAAGCAATAATAATTAATATGTTATGAGTCAGTATAAATAGCCAACGAATAGGAATAAATAATAAGGAACATTTTTGAAAATAAAGAACGAGCTACAATAAATAATTATGATTGAGTCAGAATAACGAAAAGAAAAGATCGGAATGAAGAGTGAAAGATTCAGAATAAATATTTTCAAATAGTCTGAATAAATAATTAGAAGGAATGAGCTGTAATAAATAAATATTTTTAGGAACATATATGAAATAATAAAAAGGATTACAAGTCTGAATAAATAAGGAACTATTTGGATTAAATACTGAACAAGCGAGGGTGCGGAAAGCTAATTTTCCCAGGGGGTCCACTACAAATGTTATACCTTTGGCCTATAGTAATGTTTATACATATTATTTTTATAATTATTTATACTATGGGAGTACATCAAATTCCCGGGAGGGCGTGGAGCCCTCCCTGCTTCCCTTCCCGATCAAGGCCTTTCCATGCCCTTACTCGTTATCATTTAAAACACTGACTAGATATCCAATTTTAACAAAAACGTTAAAGACATTTTCAAAATATTTTGAATTAAAGCAATAACAATCATAAGGCTTATGTATACTAGTCCTTTGCCATGAACAACTTTTTTTAAAAAGAAGAACACATTTGTATTCATAATGTAATATACTCCTATGATATATATTTGATTTAATCATAGAAATTATAGAATATAGTCCAATTTTGAAATGTAAGTCGATGTTAAACTACCCTTAAGATAATTTTATCCTTAAAAATAGAAATACATTATTATTTGTCATTTCAACTATACTGCAGACATTCGTTTTAAAGTAAATTGTAAGAGATTTTTTCGAAAATTTCCAATTTTAAGAATAGTGTTTAATAAACTACCCTTACTCTAAAAGATAGAAATAAAATACAATAAACGGCTGAATGTATCTCCACATTATATATAAATCTCAAGATTGATCAAAAATCCGTCAAACCATTTTGGTTGTGGTACCAGGTACAGACACACACACTGGGATACAGACAGAATTATATAGATAAACATTTTGTGGTTCGGAGGTAAATTAAGTGTCAATATTTGACATAATCTCAAGGTCACATATATTAACGATTACAAAATTTTCTATTTTAATGAGAAAGTAAAAATTAGAATTAGGAGAAAGCAATGATATATAATTAAGTACCCATATATGAATGCGGAGCTTGGGGTATGAGTGATTATATATATGGAAATGAGCCGTATCCCAATCATAATCGAATGTATTAAAAATGATTCCTGGGCTTGGGCTCGTTTCCCTTGTCCAGGTCTCATTTTAATTTATTAAATTATAAGTTGTAAGTTTAAAATGATTAGATAAAGAGTGTTGTAAACAAAGCTATTTATAATATTAATGATATCTTAAAACGTACACATAAAGGGAATTCAATATTGTTGATACAAGTAACTTTGACATTATTGTTACCTGCTCCAGTGAGCATATGGTCAAAATCATGAGTCTTCGTTGCCGGTGATGAGAATGTCAAAGGCTTGAACCCCGGCTGAGTGTATTGAGGGTAGTTTTCCCTAAATTGTTGCCTACTCTCCCCTATACAAATGCTCGTACATTTCCTCTACATTCTACCTTTATCATTCCTAGAACAATATCCATAATTAGTAGCCCACCAAGGTCCGGTCAGATGACTACCGGATAAATATTGCTATTGCTAAAGTTAGCGAATATATCAAAATTATCAGCCACTTTAATGTTTTACACTACTTATGAACTGAATTTACCTGACAGATAGCTATCTGTAAGATAATATATTTTTATTCAGAACATGCAAGATTGGTACTTTTTTACTGGTGCGTCCTGCTGATAGCAATACAACCTAGCGAGTGGTGTCAACGCTCAATATTTGTTATATAATGGTGGCTAAACAAGTGCGAGGAAACATATGGCATCACGTGGGCGCAGAAGCTAAGATGTCTGCCAAAATGTGGGCAATAGTTGGGTAAACGTTTACAAAATTTCATTTATTGTACTCACAATTTGATAATTTGTTCTAATATAATTATAACTCTACAAATAGCTTGTCAGTTTATATAAAAGTGGAAATTAAATGTTCTAACTTTATATAGTTAGAGCCCAGGCCTGTGCTTACTAAACACGTAAACCTCCCTATAAAAATGTGATGGATAAATATATTTTATCTGGAAGATAAATACTATCTGGCAGTCATAAGACGCACTTTTAACTTATCCATCAGTTAGAAATATATATCTACCAGATTATTATTTATCCAGGATTAATAAGACCGGCCCTTATATGTATAAGTGTGCAGAGGAAGGCACCTATTATCGTGACATAAGCATACAGACAGTATTACATGATGCTGTTGTGGTACTGGGAGGTGTCATCCCGGTTGACATTTGGATACGAAACGGAATTTTAAGAATATCTGAGGGACTGATAGGTGCTAGTGAGACTTTTTAGAACAATGCTAATTTGAGAGCCTGAATAGTCTCAAAGGAAGGGAAACTTTTGAGTACATCCCATATGTTTTAACGGGAGTATAAAAATATAAAATGATTGGCAACCATTATGCTACTCTTTTACTGAGTGGCCATGGAAATTTTCCGTTAAAATTATACGGGTTTAACCGGTGTGGAGAACAAGTTTGTAGACAGAATTGCAGAAACCTTTTACCACATTATGTACTAAATTGAGAATTATGAAGACCAAAGGATCGGATAGTTAGGTAAATACAAGATCGTGGTCTTGTGTGGAGAAGGGAAAGTGTTGTGGGCACAATTGAGATTTTAAAAGAGTTTGGGAAGATGGGTACAAGGATTAAGAAAAGAAGAGATACAGAAGGAAAAGACTCGGGATGGTGTGATACAGAAGATGGAGAAGAAGAGTACTAGAAAAAATAGACTACATAATGAGAAATAACGTGAGGAAGAGATTGGCTTGGAATAGTGAAAATCTGATGAGTAAGAAGAAATTTATTATCTTTAATAAGGGTGAAAACAAGGAGGAGGATAAGAGGAAGAATACTTATAGGTTAGAAGTCCCTTATTAAAGATGAAGACAAGCAGGACTAGCAGCTAAAAGCATTAGGCTTGAAGCGCTAGGGGAATGGAGGAGGGCCTGCGGCCTACGGGCCTAAAATATTTATTGGCGTTGTTTGTAATATGAGCAGACTATCACCTTTATGTGCGCTCACATTAGATAGTTCACGTGGCAGGGTGGTGTGAATGGATAGCCCTCTTGGCTATGTTCCGGGAAGGTCAACATATATAGATAGAACCAGTGTTTTTAAAAACTGCTATACATTTGGATCACTTGTCTATGAGATACCTAGGAGGTCGGAAGCGTCTGCTGTTCATGGAGAAGACTACGAGGACACCGGAGAAGAAGCCGACATCAGACAACGAATTTAGTTTCATCCGCCTACAAAACAGAATCTGAGATGGTCTGCGCGGGGTCTTAAGCTTCGCTGATCATAACGGTTCCAAACAGTAGCTGAAATACATAAAAAGCGACCGGCTGCAAAGCAATAACTTGCAGTCAGTGACCTTCTTGGGGACATACACAAAAACACACCACATGGAGGAGAGTCTCCACTCTCCCTCACACCCGTGCGCCACTAGTCTGCTATTTACAGGGCTGCGCGAAATGGCCACGGCACCACTCGACACAAATTATAACACTAATTTTCACTACGCCAAGAAAAGAACAGAAATTCAAACTTTTCAAATTCAGAGGCTAACCTTGATACAAACGACATGGAGACAGATCACGACGGCAAAGGACCATTCACCCTAGTTGACAAAATTAAAAGAAAGAGGAAATGTAGAAACTAAGACAAGACACAATCTAAGAAAACAATCACGACAGTAGACAACAAATATCAACCTCTGGATACTGAGACACCAATAAACATTTACACACCCTCAACACAGACAAACAGCAACAAGAGAGAGAGAGACTCTAACAATAGTGACTGTAGGGATAAACAACTATAAAAAGTTAACCGTGATAGCCAAAGGCCCTATGTATAGAAATGATAGGCCTTAAGGCAGGAGAGGGGGCAAAGCTATCTTGATCAAGACCCATCTACCTCACTACCAACATAATTTTCAAAATCTCCTGAATATAGAAGCTACTGGAATAAATGTTAATATTAGCGGCGAGAGTGTCCTGTTCGCGGCCATATACAAACCCCCGATCAAGACGCTACTACCATAAGACTTAGACAAAATCACAGACGCAAACAAACTGTTTTCGGCGGGCGATCTTAACTCTAAAAACACCAGTTGGAAAAGCCGAGTAGCCATCGGGAACTGACAAATTTTAGCAGAACTTGATGACACTCACGACTGCGTAATTGTTGCCCCAAACGAACCTACATGTTATCTCTCCAACTATCTGCACAGAACCGATATCATAGACGTGGCATTGACTAACATTGGTGTAAACACTGAGGATAAGATGGTATTAAAGGAACTGGATTCTGACCACAATCCCATATTGAGTGAAGTAACTTGTGACTGGTACGAGTTTAGCAGACACCGGAGGAAACTCTACTAGAAATACAAGATATAGAGTAAATAGAATAGGCTGACGCTACCTTACAACTCTTCACGTCTTCGGTGCATGAATCCTATCGGGTATACACCACTAGAACACGCACAAAACACGACCTCCAACAACAATACTCGTATTTGGACATACTTATAGCCCAGAAACGGGAAGCGAGAAGGACTGGCAGACGTACAGAACCCCACATGCCAGGACGACCTACAACCGACACAGAGCCCAAGTTAGGAGAGTCAAGGACATCAGACGGAACAGATGGGACACTTACGTCACAAGTTGTGGAAAGTAACACGACAACTCAGGGGGACTAGCAGGAAAAAGACCATACCAGCTCTCCATGAGGAACACGGCATAGTTTACGAAAGCATAAAGATGGCTGAAGCTATAGCCGTGGTTTTAGAGAAACAATTAAAACCTAACGACGAACCACAAGCTAACGACTTTACCAGATATGCGACTAGGACAGCCAGGGACAATTTGGAAGGACCAAACGACACTAGAGTAGAGGTAATCAATCTGGAAGAGCACACTACCACTATTAAAGACCTAACTAGTAATAAATCGCCAGGACACGACTACCTGACTAACGAGATACTAAAACAAATGCCAGGGAGAGCGGTACTAGCGCTATTGGATTAACTAAACTCATTGCCCACTCTCTTATATTTCCCGTATGACTGTAAGCTGGCTATATTAATAACAATCATCAAACCTGGAGAGGACCCGATGTTCCCTTAGAACAGAAGTCCAATCAGTTTATATACGACTATTAGTAAAGTTTACCAAAGATTATTATTCAAAAGACTGAAAATAATAAATAATAGGATAGGTGTTATTCAAAACCTTCAGTGTGGATTTATAAACCACCATTCCACCACCCATCCCGGGGATTAATCGCTTTTAAACAATAAATAGCTCACTATTAATCGACCCAGTCTGGGTTTGGAGTTACAATCTATTTTGGGTAGATTTGATAATTTTACTAGCACCGCGATTTACTATTATATTGGTGGTCTATACGCAAATAATAATACTCTAATATTTTGAAATTAATAATATTTTTTATATATTGTAAAAAAACTGTATTTGACCTAAATAAAAATAACCCATTTAAATTAAAATCGAAACAAATAAAAACGAAGTAAAGTGTGGGAATTACTAGGTAAGCTCAGCCCTGAGTTGAACAATGGGAATTTTCTCAGGAAATTAGGTAGTGTGTGAGGTTCATGAAAAATTATCAGAATACTTGTATCCCGGCTATAATTAAGTCAGCTTAACTATTAATAGGACAAGTGGCTGTTGAACCTTCTTAATGTAGGGATGAATGGTTTGGAGAAACAAAACAAAAATAAAAATGGAAGGAGAGATGCCATTTCAAAGCAATTTGGAGTGGTCCTCCTTCTATTTTTTTTAAATATGATGCCTCCAGAAACTATTTTGAGTTGTCTTCTCCAACAATATTTTAAAAATATCTTGTCCTTGGATGATATTTGGAAATATCCGCACCTGGAGATTTTTGAAAATTTAATCTTTTTAGAAATTTTTTGCTAGCGATTTCAAAACATAGTTTAATGTGGCATAGCATAGCTAATCTTAGCGTAACGTATATTAATGTGTGAATCCACCTTTAGAGCTGCACCCTAAACCATGGAGCCACCAAAGCAGGTTACATGTCTTACTACCCGTTCTTACAGATTATACACCTATCTACTAGCTACGCAAATGTAGGGATGAGATTATTAGGAATGAAATATCTAGAATTTAGATTAGATGTAGCCGCATTTTCGTGTAGTCAGAATAGAAAACCATATAGGTAAAACCCCTCTAAGAGACCCCACTAGGATTCTAGCCCCTAAACTCCCATCATAGCAGTCTAGTCTCCTGTAAGACTGACTCTTTTAGACCATATGGGTTCTCCTGGGCTTAGCTCACTAATTTGGAGTGGTTCTTCACCCAATTTTTATAAATCAGATTCTTTTAAAAGAAATTTAGAGTATTCCTCCCTCCAATTTTTTTAAATTTTGATCTTTCAAATGTTATTTGGAGTGGTCCTTCTTCAAGAAATTTTTGAAATTTGGATAACTTTAAAAGCTATTTCAAATAGTTCTCACCCAGAATTTAAAAAATATATCTTCCCCCATTTTTTTAAAAATCGGATTCTTCTATAAACTTTTTAGATTCCTATTCGACTGAATTTTCCTCGAAAATTAGATGCCTCTGAAAGCTATTTGATGTGGTCTTCACTAAGCAATAATTTGAAAAATTTAATCTTCCTAGAAGCTACTTGGAATGGTCCTCTTCTTGAATTTTTTTTAAATAAGATGCTTCTAGAAGATATTTAAAGTGGTCTTTCACCAACAAATATTTGAAAATTTAATGATTTCAGAAACTTTTTGGAGTGGTTCTCACTTGAAAATTCTTCAAAATGACATGCATCTGGAAATTATTAGTTATTATTGTTATAATTATTAGTTCAACCTAATGTATTTATAAAATTTAATATAATATTTAGCACCGCGTCTTACTACCCGTTCGTTTTATACGCTTTAAGTACTTATAACTCTAATGGATTAGGAATTGGGAAGGTTGAATTAGAGGAAGTGAACCAGCATTTGCGTGGAGGTAGAGTGGAAAACCATTTAAGAAAAACCACCCCAGTTCACCCGACCGAGATTCGAACCTCGATCTACCCATCCTCAGCAGTCGAGCTCAACACGACAATCGCGTTAGCCAACTACGCCTACGAATCGGTATTATTTAGAAAATTGGATCTATAAACAATTTAAATTCTAAAAAATATAATGTGGGCGTTGGAAAATAGGAAACAATGAATAGAAAATTTGAATAGCCCTATCCTATTTCCATTATACCACAGCGTGCTTGTTATTTAAAATTCACTATAGTTTCTTGTCGAATCAAATGGAGATACGACATTAAACGCCGGTAATGTGGCCAAAGCCGGTCCCAAGCCCGGTCGAAAAACACAGAGGGGCGTGCACTATAATTATAGGCTTAGGAAATTCCTCGGAATTCACCTGAAAAACTGAAGACGCTGAAATGGACTGATGGATAACTACAAATTTTGGCAAGGTTGGTTCGGTCATGTTCTCATACAAAGGTAAGATTTTATTCGAATATTATTTATTCCGTACTATACGTACTAATGCTATTTAGGAAATATCACCCTCAATATACCCACCGGGATTAGGACCACTGTCTTCCAGCCATCAGCAGTCTAGTCTGTTGGGAGAGTGACGCCTTATTCTATGTGAACACTGAAGCAGGTAGAGTATATGGAATATACGTTTGCTTACTTCCATGATAACATATTAATTAAATTATACGATTAAAACACCTTAGTAACAATAACAATGGTAACTGTAAGTAAAAATATATAATATGTAATCTATCCATGCTGTTTCTTTACATTTTCTGCTTCCGTTCCTTTCCCTACCACACCCCAAGAATGCGCTCAAAAGATTAATGGGCTGTAAGAACTCACGATTATGAAACAAGAAACAATAATTTCGTAAAGCCTGTATAATCCACCATTTGGCTTCCCCACTAAAGGTAATTAGGTTTATCCTGTCAGTCGTCAAAAAGCAACGTTCGGCAACTTACTAGTTTCTTGATAAGTATGAGCTATTTTGGTGTTTGCGTAGATCAGGGAATTAGTACAAAGCAAAGTTGACATGGTGAGTAATACTACCAATTTAAAAATATGTTTTGTTTAATGGAATCATTGAAAATTTGGTTAATCTCGCTAATACTAAAGCTAAAATGTACATTACGCTAAGACAGAAGGAATGAAAAAGGTTGAATACAAAGCAAATGCACTTGAATTTGCGGGACTAGATAGTTGTAAACATAATCCAATAATTAAAATAATTAGAAAAATTAGTTTAATGATCAAAGTTTGATGTGTTATTGATCAATTAAAAATATTAATAAAAAGAAGTAAAGCAAGTCCTACATACATAAAAATTTTTAAAAACTAACAGTAACTAATAAAAATTTAATGTTGAGAAAATAGTAGCCACGCATGTGACCGAGTCACAACATGAAAAGAAAAACATTGCATGGACTCACCAACTCTGCCTCCATTTGGCTGTTCTACGAGCTCACTCACAAACACATTGTCTCACACCCAGATTGTTTTCAACTGAGACGAGTAGCCGTCAGCGAATCCACGCCTCCAGCCAGCCCCATCCCAAGAAAGAATAAATAAAAGACGATCTACATGCGTGGACCCGTGCGCGCCTAGCGACAGTGCTCTGGAGTTAACGGCCGGTCGAATGGCGCGAGATTTGAAATCTCGCCCTGAACACCCGAGATTATTCTCGAACAGTGCACTCCCCTTCCCCTTTCTCCTACCTTGCTTCCCGCGCTTTGAGAACACGTGACGCTACCTTGGTTTATATAATGGCAGGACTCTAGTGCCATGACACACATTTCTCCGCATTCTATAGGTGAGGCACTTGGTGTCAACTTTAGATTTAATTTACTTGTATCAAAATTCTGTTTTGAGTAACGATGAATTTTAAATTACGTTTTGGCCGATATTTATTTACAATTTAACTTATTTTATTAAATATTGGAACTGCGACTTTTTGTAGAGATCATGGCAGCGCAGTTTAAATCTAGGGATATTAATATTCTGGTTGACGTATCTCATCCCCTTCACTGATAGTTTTGGGGCTATTTACTCCGCCATGTTTGGTGTGCGGGATGTTTAGTTATATCGTACCTTTTGGGTATTTAGGGTAAAATCATATTGAAAGATCAATGTTACTGTCATTATTGGGGGATTGAATTTGCATTGATCCGAACTTTGTTGGTTAAATCTGGGGTCGCGAGCCCACGCTCTTAGTGTATTAGTATTGCTAATTGCAAGCTTATTCAATTATAATGATGCATCTGTATAATGGATCTTGGTTTCAATTTTTGAGCTTTAGAATAGCTGTGATAGTAACCTTTTTTGGAAACTCTCTCTTTTTCATAAGCTATTGGGGAGTCGTCAATGGCGAATAGTCAATGCCTAGTGTTTATAGTTAGTATGATGGTTATTGTTCCTATATTCAATATTTATCATTATACTCTACGAATTTGTATGGAGGTCAATTTAAATGTTTGTTTATACTGTGGGTACCTACGGCGGCCATCTTATTGCTTGGGGTCGTGCCCCATATCTTTGTTTGTATATGAGTTGTAATGGCCTTATTTTACCTACGCCGTACTCCGGGCTTGTCCCACTCTTTTCTCATCGAGTATTGTTATTGTTATTATTGAATATAAATAAACTCTCTTGTGACCAACCTGACTTTTATATGGTATATAAATAAAAGGGGGGGTAACTCGCAGATATTTTTCTATCAAAACCACATTCGAATGACCTCTCCGATTCCTACACCAATGCTAGACTTTCTTTTGTAAAGTTTTGTAAACCCTATTTCCACTTTAAATAAACAACAAAAACGATATATATTTAAAACATGCAACATTGTATGCACCAACCCCATACTTATTTTTAATTAAGTAAGTTTAATTATTTACGATGGTTATTATGGTTTCAGGAAACATTATTTTTAAATCATCAAATTGTGGGATCGTCCATGATGGTCCGGTTCACCAAGGGTTGTTACACAAGCATGCACGGCGGAGAAACTGAGAGTACACCTTAATATACTCTATAAAAAACACAAAAACATTGTTAGCAAACACAACCTGTATTTGGTCTACACTACGCAAGTTTGATAAATGTCATACTTATCTAGTCTGGTTTTTCGATAATAGTGAGGTCAGGTTTGAATTCTAGTCAGGTCTACTGAGAATTGACTATTTCGTCAATTGGTACTCGCTCTCTTCAAAACGCAAATACAGATAATCTAAATTCTATATGCATCAGTTCTACCCCCTAGTGTGTAAAATGCATACACAGCCCGAATGAATAGTAAGACGAAAAAAAGTTTACAACAGATAGTAAAATTCGCAGTAGGGGTGTATTGTAACATAATACAACAATACTAATAATCACAGTAGTAATATTGAGCTCTTGGGATACACCACCCATAGCCTAGAAAGGGAAATATAATCCATAACATAAAATAATAAAAGGGGATTTGTTTTATTTGGGATTGTCACAACCCTATGCAAATTTAATAATGTAAATCTGTTGTTTGTAACTATGTTAATAGCAGCAAATGGGGCGCTGCAGATTGGGCTGTGTGTCTCTGGCCAGAAGGCTGCACAACTGTTACGTCGGTTACGGAGTGTGCTACTGAATATTAGACCATTGCTGGACAACATTCTATTGATAATTGGTGTCAACGATTTCTGGTAAAATAAGAATTTAAAATGTTTTCCTCGTGTCCGCGATTGTAATTGGCTAACTATAAACAATATATTTTAACAGATATTTTAATATTATCTCACAGCAAGGGACCAGGCTGGGCATCTTAAAGATGAGGCTACTTAAAATAGTCAGATTACTATCAAGCCACAATAAAAAATGTAGTCGTCCTCATAGTGCCACCTATCCCAAAACTTTCAATGGAAGACAATGTTAAATTGTTGAGGTACAACAAGTTTGTGATCAAAATGGGCGGTAATAAAGTTGTTAATTAAATACAAATTCATTAATCTATATTCTAGAGCAGGGGTCTCCAAACTACGGGTTTATCTGGTCCACAGACTGACAATTTTTTTAATGAAAAAAGGAATTTCAATGACAAATAAATAAATGATGGTGCTCGTGTGTGCAGTACACAAAATATCTCCATACATACCGTGATGTGTGCCGACGCCATTAATGGAAACTAATCATCTAAACAACCACACTGTGATGTTACAGTCCCTACATGTTCACTAGCTTCCTTTCAGAAAGTGTCTGTTGAGCAGAGAGGTTGAGGAATGTTTCTGGTTTGGGAAAAGAGCTGATAGTTATATTGACTTAACGGCTTGGGCTACATCAATTCATTTTTAGTTATGGCTGTAAGATTTTCATGCCAAATTCCTCATCAACTGGTGCCAAGTACATTGCAAACTTTCTCCCTTACACCACGTAGCATCCGTTATTGGTGAAATATGTACTTTATTACAAAAAATAAACATATTTTCAACCTTTTGGCTGCTAGAGCTCCCGTGGCTGATAGTTATATTATTTTTTCAGAACGAGATGCAGTGCGGGTGTTGGACATCTATGGTTTGTTCCTCCAAGAAGAAGAAATTATCAACTTGGACCTTTCGAACGGTGTGTGGCCAGTGTTTTCACTTTTTAAAAGATATGCTGCACCAAAATACAAACAATTTGAAAAAGGTATCTGGAGGGGAAGGCAAATGAATCCATTAGCTTTGACTCCGCTCCAGTGGTGTATACATAAAATAGTTAAGGGGGAATGATACGGGAGGGGGAAGGGAGAAGGTTCAGGTGATTGCTACTTAATTACCAAAAACTAAAATACTGTTCTACTCCCTAGCGGGCCACGTGTTTAAATCATTGCTTTGGTTTTCCTTTCAAAGCCCGAAAGTAAACTCTAAATTATAAATAATCTTAGTTATAATAAATCATCAGTCACCTTAGAGAAGTAGACAGCGTGTCTGCTTACTTGGCTGAGAGTCCCGGGGTTCTATTCCCAGCATGGCCGAAAATTTATCATTTATGAAATGTGTGTTTACCATCTCACAGTGATGAATTAACGGCTGGGGACTGGATGTTGTGCTTGTCTTAGTTTTAAGTTGGATTGTAATGTTTATTAAGCTATGACAGGCCGCCACAGGCTGGAAATAGTAATGCGTGTAATTTGTAAAGTAAAACTAGGCTTATATTAAGAGTCAAAATTCTATAATGTTTTCAACTAGATAAAATAACATAATTTAGATATTAATCTTACATTAATCAACCTATAATTGATGGAATGATATTAATCTTAATTAATCAACCAATAATTGATGGAATGATATTATAGATTTATTGGTACCCCTAAAAAGAAGAAGGTTGACATGGTCCATTGGAATAAGAAAGGTATTAAGTTCGTGGAGGATCACCTGAAGAGACACCTTTAAAGGAAAAGAAAATATATCAGAGGTCGCAAAATACAAATTTTATTGCATAATTTTCAATTTTATATTAATAATCTCCAATAATATATAAGAACTATTTTCTTTATCCCCGACAGTTTTATTTTATCACAATTTCTAGCTCTTTATTTTGTTATTTGGAATTAATTTTGTTTTCTAGTAGCTTAAGAATTTAATCAATTAAAAATATGAGAATATTTGTATGAATCTTATTTATATTTTTTTTGCATTAAGTTATATAAAAGAGTGTTAACATAATTAAAAAATAAATTTTGTTATATGTGTTTGGCAGTTATTAAAAATGGTGTCTAATTTATATGTAAAATAAACAAGGCTTAATCATAGCAAACCTTCTACAAAACCTTAATTATGGAATAATGGGCCAGTAATAGATTTGTTTTTAGCTGCTCTTAGAACGAAGAGTAAATATTATTTAAATTAAAATATAGGCATTTTAATATATAGCTTGAATTAAAAACTATTTAAAAGAATGGAAAATAAATTATTATTTTATTTTCTCTTGAGGGCCTATTTCTTTGTTTCAATTCATAATAACTTACGAAAGTATTTGATAAGTGACATCCAATCCTTTACTTATATATATCAAGAATTTTTTTTCTACTACAGCGTTTTAATAGGTTACAAATTCGGGCTATACGTCAAAATACCTCAATTCGCTAAAGTTTAAACTATAAAAAAG
Source organism: Timema cristinae (assembly GCA_039000515.1). Classification (NCBI taxonomy): domain Eukaryota; kingdom Metazoa; phylum Arthropoda; class Insecta; order Phasmatodea; family Timematidae; genus Timema; species Timema cristinae. The sequence continues at coordinate 40,542 of JBCFYV010000786.1, forward strand.
GTATATGATATGAAAAAACATATTTTTGAATTCTCGCATTTGGTAGTGTGTTGTGACAATAATTTACCTAGTACTACCTACACCACCAAAATTCTAGAGGACTAGTTGCATGTCTGATATAAGCTCAAATTCAAATATCTCAAAATTTCCAGAGGATCCAGGTTCCACGACTATGTAAGGTTGTTTTAGGTACCTAGGACTACCTACACCACCAAGTGTGCTCGCGCCGCAATTTCAAATGTAGAAACTGTGGCACCTTAAACTTGGTGATTTTATGAGGCTAGCTGATGAAAGTTCAAAGTCAAATATCTCAAATTTCCAGATGATCCAGGTTCCACGACTATGTAGGGTTGTTTTAGGTACCTAGTACTACCTACACCACCAAGTGTGCTCGTGCCGCAATTTCAAATATAGCAACTATGGCACCTTAAACTTGGCTATTATAGAGTATTAGTTGCATGTCTGATATAAGTTCAATGTCAAATATCTCAAAATTTCCGAGGATCCAGGTTCCACGACTATTTAGGGTTGTTTTAGGTACCTAGTACTACCTACACCACCAAGTGTGCTCGTTCCGCAATTTCAAATGTAGAAACTGTGGCACCTTAAACGTGGCGATTTTAGACGACTATTTGCATGTCTGATATAAGTTCAAAGACAAGTATCTCTAAATTTCCTAAATATTTTGCCAATTTGAATGATAATTTGTACTAATCATGTGTTTTAAATGCAGTTATTAATTATTTACTTATTTTTATTATTGTTATATCTGTTTTTAGCGCACGCATTTATTAATTATTCACTTATTTTTATTGATCTTTACTATAGTTATATCTGGTTATTATTTCTACTGTTGTCACCCTGCGCATATACTGTTTTCCACCAGAATAAACGTTTTATGAGGTTGTGGAAAAGTTCAGTCCGCTTAGAGAACGTCTAGAAAACCAAAGATAATGAAAAAATTATTTTTAGGGAGTGCAAACTGATAGACTAAAAAATAGGTTGATGATAATATATAAATATGTAGAACAGATAGATAGATAAATAAAGGTATGGAAAAAGAATTGAAAATGACAAAAAGGAAATGGAAGGTACAACATCTTCTTGACACTGGCCCGAACAGGTCATAATCTACTGGATGGAAGGGCAGGATTGGTTATTTTAGTCTGTTGTGGGAGTTTCCTTAGGGTATTGATTAGGATTTGATTTTCGAATTGTGTTTGTTCATTGAGAACATTTTTACTGTTTATCAAAGCGGTTTGAATGAAGATGTTTTCAGCGGTGTTCATGGCCGTGCTTTTGAAGGAACTGTAAAGTAGTTTCATGCACTTGTCTATGGGAGTGGGTTGACCATCGGCCATTAATTTTAACCAACACCTAATAAGTTGCCTTTATTTTTATTTTTTGATAGAGTCTGATGATAGTACCGGAGTGTGCCGAAACTAGTTACTCAATGTAACTAAGGTCATCTTATGGAGGCCTATCCAAGGAGCACGGGATTAAGATAAGAAAATAGATTTCAACAAAATTAAAATTTACTTTTCTTACATTTTTCCAAGCAATATAAAAATAGATGTCAATTTTTATAGTTTATTATAACTCTATAACTTATCGTTATTACTTTACTTATCCAATATAATACTGTTAATGACATTCCAATTTATGTTAAATTATATTTTTAATATGTCTAATCGTTATATGTCTATGAATTGACTCACATTTTAATGTGTTATTATATATTTTACTTTTTATGTACAATTTAACTCAGTTTGTTTTACTAAATTATGTTACTTATTTTACATTATTAGATATTTTATGTTAAATTTCCATTTTATCCTACTAATTATATTGAAATCTATAAACACATTATAAATTGCTTCCTGATTAAATTCTCACCATGTTTTTCAAATATGTTATAGTTTTGTTAAGAAAAGTGACTAAAATAACAAACAAAAAGAAAAGTAACCCACTGCCCTCATTGCTATATATAGTCGCATATAAAGAAGTTTTTATGTCGACAGCTCAAGTACTAGTTCTATTCACGTGTGTTTTTCCGTGTTCCGCGTTTTTATGCACTCATGTTTTATCACTACATTTGGCACTAATGAGATAGGGATGCATTAGGTAGAATTTAGAGAAAATGTATATTAAATTTCGTGAGGGATGTGGGGAAGGGCGAACGATTAAGAAAACATCACCCATGTTCATATGGTCAGAATTCAAACCGCGACCTCTGGCTACCATGAAACCAGACAAGACGATAATGACGCCTTTGTTCGCGAACACCCTGGAACGGATGACTGATGAATTAGCACAGTGTTTATCAACCTTCTTGAATATGCGACCGCATTACAAGTAAAAAAATTCTGGTGAATCCCTGGCATTAATAAAATTATATCAATGATTTCAAATAAGAAGTGTTTGGCGGGGAGGAGGGAGTGCACGCACAGTTTGGTTGAAGGTCAATGGTCAGCGGCCGCATAGGAAGAGTCGTTTGGTTTGTCAGTTGTCATAGTACACCAGCGTGAACGGTCGTAATGGAGAAGTTTCTAAAAAGATCTGCGCAGCCCTCCACGTCTAGTACAAGTGGCAGTAGCGGAAGCAAGTTAAAACCGAAAAAAAAAAAGACTTTATGACGACAATTATTTGAAATATGGTTTTACTGTCATGAATAATAAACCTCAATGTGTAATTTGCGGTGAAGTATTATCACATGAGAGTATGAAGCCATCAAAGCTTATGCGTCACCTCTCAACTGAACATAACTAGGATGCTGATAAACCGTTACATTTCTTCGAAGGGAAGCAGAGAACCTTTAACCATCAGCAAACTACTATGATTCAGGTAATAAACTAGTATTATGTGTTGTTTAAAAATAATATTACGTGAGGACTTTCATAAGAAACCTAGCAATTTCCATTTTTTAAATTCAATATCTATTCAAGAAAATAAAAAAAATGCCATTCAAATAAATTCACAGTCGTTTGTTGTTAAAGTTTTGAGAAATACTTATTTTCATCATCCATTCAATATTACATACAAATCTAAAGATTAAGATTTTTAAATATTACCAAAAGAATTAATCTATCTTTAATATCCACATCATTTTTCATTAAATACATCTACAATAATTAAATTTTTTAATATATATTGATATAATAGTAAAATTCATATTAAAGTTATTTTTTAATCTTATTTTAGAAAGCTTTATTAGCTAGCTACCGAGTCGATAAAGCTGGGAAGCCGCATACAGTTGCCAAGAATCTTATTATGCCAGCAGTCCTGGATATGGTTGAGATTATATTAGGTAAGCAGAAGGCAAACAAACTAAAAGGCATACCACGTTCTGAAAATACTATTTAACGCAGAATAAATGATATGGCCGGTGTCATTTAAGAACAATTAGTCAAAAAATTAAAGATAGCCCGCATTTTGCTCTGCAGTTTGATGATTCTACTGATGTTGCAGATTTTGTACAATTTGTGGTAATTGTGCGCTTTGAAGCAGATGAAAGTAACAATGAAGACATTTTAATTTCCAAAGCACTTCCTGCAAACAATACTGGCCAATATTTCAACGACCTGTTTGTAGAAAGCACTCTCGACTATGAGATTGATTTGACAAAATGTATCGCTATTCGTAGCGATGGGACTAAAGCTATGACTGGCAATCAAAGCGGGCTCGTTGCGAAATTAAAATCAATAATTCCAAATGTTTCATAGAGACACTGCTTTCTTCATCGGCAAGCTCTGGCAGCCAAGGTTTAACCTTTTGATTTGAATGATGTACTGAAAAAGGTGATCAAAGTTGTGAACTCTATTAAAGGTAAAGCTTTGCAAACTCGATTGTTTAGAATCATTTGTGAAGACATGGGTTCGCTCCATAAAAATCTCCTCCATCATACAGAGGTCAGATGGCTATCAAAAGGAAATGTATTAAAACGAGTTCTGGAACTAAAAGCTGAATTGTTATTGTTCTTACAAGAAACATAAATCTGACCCTGTTTGGCTATTAAAATTATCATTTCTCACTGATTTTTTAACCACCTAAATATTTTAAACAAGAGCCTCCAAGGGAAAGAAGAAAATATTCTATCGGCCAAGGATACAGTCAATGTATTCCTCACAAAACTTTGTTTGTTGTCAATGTCTTTACAAAAATTGATATATGGTTCTTTCCCTTGCGTTCAGAAGATTTTCAAAGAAATTGCAACGAACCAATCGTTAGTAGTAAGTTCTCACATTCCTTGCATGATACAGAGCTTGCATAATTTGGAAAAAAGATTATTAAGTTACTTTCTAGAACTGAACTCTGACGCTTACAATGGGCATAGATGGATACAAAATCCTTATTTAGATATGTCAATACAACTGACCAATCTGACCAACGTGACTCAAGTTGGCCCGCCACATTGCCGAAAAAAAATCTTTTTTTGTCTAGTCGTTTGTGCTCTATTTATACTCATATGTGCCCGAACATGAACATTTGTGCTGTTAAACTGGCCAATTTAGAAAATATTTAATGTGGCGGGCCAACTTGAGCTCAAGCTAGCCCACCACATATTGAAAAACACAACATAACAAAATTTATTTAAGTCAATCCATTGTGTCCCGTTTGTGCTCATATGTGCCCGAAAATGAACATTTGTGCTTTAAAATTAGAAAATCTAGAGAACATTTAATGTGGCGGGCTAACTTGAACCTTCCCTATATCATAAACTGTAGAAAAATATAGTTCAAGCTGGCCAGCCACATTTTTAAATATCAATGTAACAAAATTCTGTATTCACCATTCGTTTGTTCTTAGTTTGTGCTCATGTGTGCCTGAACATTAACGCTAGGGCTGTGAATCTAGGCCTTTTAGATGACATTTAATGAAGGCGATCCCACTAGAGCTCAAGCTAGCCCGCCACATATTAAAAACAAAATTTAACAAAATTCTGTTTCGCCATTAGTTTGTGCTTCGTTTGTGCTCATATGTGCCCGGAAATGAATATTTGTCGTATAAAATTACAAATTCTAGAGAAGAATTAATGTGGCGGGCTAACTTGAGTCTTCCCTATACCATAACCTGTAGAAAAATCGAGTTCAATGTGGCCCACCACATTTTTAAATAACAATGTAACAAAATTCTGTTTTCACCACTCGTTTTTATTGAAGTTATACTTCTTTAGGCGCGTTATGAAAAAACGATGAGAGTGAAATTTTAAGATGCGCACGCATCACTGTAACACAAAAGTAACAGGTTGAAGGTAAACCGCTCACTAAGTCTCGAAAAAAAAAAAAGCTACCAACAAAATAGAAACATCTGTTAGTATCGCATGTTGGTACGCTCATAGAGAAATGTATACTATGTTATTCCTTTCTCTATGGTACGCTCGTCGCCTCTGATCACTGTTTTCATATATATAATATTTATCCACATGTTTCTAGTTTCTACATTCACAACACGTTTTTTAGTTTCATACAAGTGCGAATTATATATGTGTTAATAAATTATATTCAGTAGTGATTTAAATTGAATATTTTGATTAATATTATTTACTATTCGTAAATATTAGTGAAAAAAATTGTGCTTATAGACGTTTTCAAGAGCTCCAATATAATTGAGGTTAACTATTCATATGTATTATTTATTGATTTAAATTAAAATATTATTATTTAACATAATTAATACTAAATATTATCATTTTATTGTAATTAATTATTTGCATGAAATTAAAAACTATTTTTTAATGATGCCAAAGAAGTATAACTTCTCGCGCGCGTACATAAGTACACACACCCATTTTTTCGTTTGTGCTCATATGTGCATGAACATGAACGTTAGTGCTGTGAACATAGGCCTTTTATATAACATTTATTGAAGGCGATCCAGCTAGAGCTCAAGATAGCCCAACACATATTGAAAACAAAACATAACAACATTCTGTTTTCACCATTATTTTGTTCTTTGTTTGTGCTCATATGTGTCCGAAAATAAACATTTGTGCTCTAAAATTAGGAATGCTATATAACATTTAATGTGGCGGGCCAAGTTGAACCTTTCCTATATCATAACCTGTAGAAAAATAGAGTACAAGTTGGCTCGCCACATTAATTGTTCTTTAGATTTTCTAATTTTAAAGCACAAATGTTCATTTTCGAGCACATATGAGCACAAATTTAGCACAATGGATTGACTTAAATAAATGTTGTTATGTTGTGTTTTTCAATATGTGGTGGGCTAGCTTGAGCTCAAGTTGGCCCACCACATTAAATATTTTCTAAATTGGCCAGTTTCACAGCACAAATGTTCATGTTAGGGCACATATGAGCAAAAATAGAGAACAAATGATTAGACAAAAAAAAAAAATTTCAGCAATGTGGTGGGCTAACTTGAGTTACGTGGCCAACAGGCTAAACCTTCTCTTTCTCTCTTCTCCGTCGCACTCTACAAGAGACTTTGAATGGTGGGATCTCCCCGACAACTTTCCTTTGGTTCTTTTTCAAACCCACTAACATAATTGGTTTTGAGTTTCACGAGTTGTAGGCGGGTACCTCTGTCTTGCTTCATCCTTTGCTTTATATAGATTAAATAATGTATTGATTTGAATATTTTTGTGTAAAGTTTAGTGATATCTAATTTTTTTTAAATATGTAATTCATCTTCATTTTTGAAAGAAAGATTTTTACTATAAAATAATGAATCGAGGACAAAAATGTGCATACCGCGCCTGCTCAATTACACGGTGTACTTATGGTAATTTCTCCTAAATGGTTTCCCGCTATTTCCATGCAAACGAGGGTACTTCTCATAATTCTATCTTCCTCATACTTACCTTCTAATTGCTATTAAATGCGGAAAGCATTGACTGGCGTGAAGATACAATGAAAAAACAACACTACTAGAGCTTACTCTATTTACTTGAAAAACATATTTTAGACAGTGAAAATACATCATATTCAAATATAACAAATGTACATTTTTGTATAATTATAATTAAATTTAAACTTGAATTAACATTTTTAAGATAAATACTATACTTACTATAGTGACTTAATAATATAAAATGAGAGACTCCTTTAACACACTGGCTCAATAAGGATTCATTATTAACTTATTTATATATATATATATATTATATATATAATCTAAACCTTTTTTAAAGGGTTTTGAACTAAAAGTTTAGTACCCTTTAATTAAATAAAAGCCAATGGATATACTTTTGATTTTTTCACTTGACGAAAAAAAGGGCATTATAAGTTCTTAAAAACTATTGAAATAACTATCATATTTTATAAATTAATTATATCTATGATAAAATGACCTCTCACTAAGCGTTTACTTAGAACCAGTGGTGCACTCAATGGGGTGGAGTAAACGGGGCATCTTCCCCCATAACCCCTAATCATTTCAATACAAACATAAATTATTTACTTTATAACTAAAACATTAGACACAGAAGATGAGTCGTATACATAGGCTCCTTTTTAAGACTTGGTTTAAGACTTTATATTAAAAACACACCACATATTAAAAGTGCCACTTATATTCTCATTTGAAAAAAGCACAACCATAGTAGCTTCCATACATTGTATACAAGAAAATATATATAATTAGTAGCCACCATTCTGGTAATTAAGTTCGTTTTAGTTTTTAAGTCTCTTAACACAAGATATGGTTATTACACCGAGTACCTCACTTATAGAGACTTCAGAATCACTCGCACCCCACCCAATTTCGGTTAAAATTAATACTAAAGTACTTCGAACTGACAAAGCTACCAGAGCGTGTTATTCAACACATTAACATATATTGACTTAGACCAGGGGTTCTCACATTTTAGACCGAAGGAGCCTTTGTACCAGAAAAAATGAATGGCCGAACTCTCATAAAAATATTTACACTAGTATTATGATCATTCAATAAATACATTTAAATCTCACAAGTCTTTTATAATTTAATTCTTGAATGAATATAAAAGAAGAACTACACTACACCCCGATCTCCGCGTCACTCAAAAACAAGTTATATTTTGAATGCAATGACTTATGAGACCAGGTATCTTACAGCGTTAATACCAACGTACCAGTTTTTTATTTGTGTACATAGGTGTAATTTTTTTTATCACGTTATATATAATTATTTTCTAACAACACATAAACCGTACTAAATGTTGATTTCAATACACAGTCCGACACTTTATCTCAGTTGGTAGCGTGTTTGCATACTGAGCTAAAGGTCCCGGGTTCAATTCCCGGAATGTCCAAAAAACGTATCATTGGTTGACTGTGCTTTTCCCTTTCACAATGATGAATTAACTGTCAGGGGGCTGGATGTTGTATTTGTTCTAGATTTAAGTTAGTTTGTCAGACTCTGAGGAAATAATCTACATTCTACGGTGTGTCTGTCGCTAGTTTTATATCGAGTGTCACTCATTGAGCGTGAACTGGGAAAGAGGGAAGGGTTGATAGGGTGGGGTATTTTCACATTTTCTGCCCCCTCCCCCCATCGAAATATGCCTTCCTCCAGTTTGTTAAACTTCCCTATGATATACTTGAGTTTGAAGCTGAGAGATGGTTTGCATCAAACTTCAGAAAGATTATATAACAATCTATTATTATTTCTAAATGCTTAAGGGTCACCCCAAATAGCTTTTAGTGGCATTCCATTTTCAAATATTTTCCACTGGCTTGGAGTCAATCCCCTAAAAACTCCTTAAAAATAGTTTTTTTACAAACTACCTCGCACGACACTAATAAAGCTTTGCCGATACTCTTGATAGTCATCACAATAGTATTTTTTTTTTCATTGTGACTTACTACCCGTTTGAGTTGTACACATACATCAATTTACCCTAATGAACCAGGAATGAGGAAGGTGACATTTTAGATTGAATGTACCTACATTTGCATATATTGAGAGTGGGGGACCATTTTAGGGAAAAATACCCTTGTTACACCCGGCTGGGATTTGAACTTCAATCTTTGAGGACAACTTTATTTCCAACTGAGGGAGGGGGGGGGTTGTGGGTGTATAGGTGGAGGACACACATTTATCTCCAACTTTGAGGGGGGCATATATTATTACCAACTTATATAACATAAATGTAGCTTAATCTAATATTACCCTTTAAATATATAGTTTGACACACTTAGTTGAACATTAATATAAATTCAAGATTTTCACTATACTACAAATTGGTTTATGAATAGGCCTACTTACAAAAGGGTTATTAAATTTATATTGAAAAGTTAACACATAATTTAAGTGAACATTTACGTTACCAAATACCTTAATGCTTTCATTAACTTCCGTACTATATACATTTGTTCATGTAGTACAATAAACTATGTTCTTGTACAAAACATATTTATGTGTGTCAAACAGCCACGTGATATATTAAATTTAGAAATAATGTTTCTAAACTATGTTTTCAGATGACACGGATGACATAAAACTATATCCACCTTGCATGGGGAGATTTCTCTTCCAGACTACTGTCCACATTAATGAAGCAAGATCAATTTGTTTAATAAGGTTATAAAATGCATATGTGAAATCTTGCAGTTAAGTAAACTATTTAAACAAATCATTAAATTCACTATAAAAGAGGACTTTTCCATAACGTAAAACTATTGGGGGTGACATGTTTACCCGCCATGAAATCACTTACTATTTGTTTCGTAAATCTAATATAATGCCTAGATTCACGGGTGATATTTTACCCTTGGATAACATTTTCGGAGAAACCACAAATAAGGGCGATTTTAATTTGCTTTTTTAAGGAAAGTACAGCAGTTAGGACTGAAGGTTCATATTCATCAGGTGAAAAAATGTTCTGAGCAAATGAAAAACGAATCATGACTCCATTTTCCATCTCGTTCAAAAGGGAATACATCTTCGTCTGACATCAGAATCTTTAGGAAAGTCATGGTGTATAACACCATATCTCTTAGATTACTTTTATTGCATACGGCAACGATACAACGCTTACCCGGCATTTTCTTAGTATTGGTATGACACTTTTCGTAACCCTTCACGCATAAATAATAAGAAAGCTTACAATAAACATACAAACATTTACTATTCACATTGACTTTGGAAGCATACTTGACATAAATAAGAAGTTAGTAACGAGCGCACCCGCCTCGTTGGCGTGGATAGCTAACGCGCTAGTCGTGTTGAGCTCAACTGCTGAGGACGGGGAGATCGAGGTTTAAATCTCGGTCGGGTGAACTGGGTGGTTTTTCCCAAATGGTTTTCCACTCTCCCTCCACGCAAATGCGGGTTCACTTCCTCTACTTCAACCTTCCCAATTCCTAATCCATTAGCGTAATTAGTACTTAGGCGTATAACCCGAACGGGTAGTAAGACGTGGTGCTAAATAATAATAAAAAAAAGTGCGGCACTACACAGTCACATGATCTGAACAGAAGCAAGCTTGGCTAGGTCACGAGCAGACGTTACAGCAGCGCTGCGTGTTAGGGTAGAGCTGAATGCTGGCCGGTAATGTGAACGAGCCTTCCCTACAACTCTAGTAGCCTTAGTATAAGGAAGGACCCATCAAGATGACCAAATAAATCTTAGAATTTGGAATTTCTCACTGAGTTGAGTAATGGTGGGAGGAAGGGGAGCTTGGAGGTCAACATTTTCAAAACTAATATATTTAATTACTTCTCTGAATTGTAAATAATTTAAATTTATTAATTAGGTACGGGAAACAATACAAATAGACATTTACATATTATTATTATTATTATTATTATTATTATTATTATTATTTAAAATTTCATTCTGAGAAATAGTGGTGATGGAGTATAATAGAGAAAAAACTTTTTGAGATGAGGAAAATATAAAATTTGGACAGATAAATAAAAATAAATCAAATCCCAGATAGTCAAAATAACATTAGACTCTAAACTTCTCAAAGTGGGTTGGGGAATGGGGGGTTCAAAATCTACAAAATTAATAGAAACTACTACATCTCAGTGCAGTGTCGTTAAAAATTGAATTTTGGCATGCCCGTAAATGCACCACTCCAAATAACTAATAAGTCTGAACATTTTAAAATGTAACTCCATGAAATCAAGGGAGGGTGTGGAGAGTTATAAAAAAACCTTTTATTTATAGTTGAAAATCGAAATTTGGCTGGCAGGTAGAAGTACAACTATAGATAAAGATATTATTCTTAAAACTATGTGTTTAAATGGGAGTTAGAGAAATTAAGATTAGGGAGGAGAAGGGAAAATCTTCAAAAACCAATAGAAACAATTACTAACAGAACAATTTATTTGATAAGCTGAGGTGCTTAGTACTAGAGTGATTCTTTCAAATTAATTCATGTTTAGTTAGTAAATTTAAACTATTTCTTTTGGTGTTCATTTCAACAATGTCTCCGCGTAAGCGAGCAAATATTGATGCAAAGACTGCATATATATATATATATATATATATATATACAAAAAATAGATTTTACTTCTTATAGGTAGTAGTTAATTTGTGGCTTCATCAACATACAAAGTTTTCACCTCATACGTTTCTGAAATTGTATTTTTGGTAGTTTATATCAGGGTTTCTCAAACTGCGAGGCGCGAAGGGATTTCAGATGAGGTGTGAACCAATTTCTCACTTCTTTCGACTTGCCTAAATTATGATTGACTAAAAAATTAATATTCTGTTTGGCCTATGAAGCAATAAAATTAATTAATATCTTACAAAACCTTACTATTTTTATAAACTTCTACAAAGCTCTTATCAGAAAATAATTAAATCAATTAAATAATAAATGTCTCATTTTTGTATTTTAACGTAAAACAGTTATTTTATTCTAAGAATAAGAGTCTTAACAATTAATTTTATGTTCATATAAGGCTCAAGAGTATAGAGTTTGAGAAAACCTGGTTTAGATGATTTGCTAAAAATAAAATAATTTACCCAACTAAAATGTGAGCGAAGCCGTGGGCAAACTCGAGTAAGTTAATATGATTATAAAAAAATGAATGATCGATTAATTCATTTAGCAAAATTAATAAACAAATATACTTAGAAAGACTGATAAAATATACTTTGGCATTTATAAAAATATATTCAAAATTCAAATAAAACAAGATTTATTAAAATGGTGTGACCACATGTATGTGCTATTTAATTTAAAACGGAAAGGGTACAAAACTTTTTATTTCTGGTACAAAACGGTAGAAAAATTAGTATTATTATTATTAGCACCACGTCTTACTACCCGTTCGGGTTATACGCACTTACGCTAATGTGTAATGGTAGGGTGATTGTGAGATGAAATGAAGGACCTACAGTTTAACGTGGAATCCGAACCACGGTGGCGGCCTGGCACTCCCCACATTCACAAGATGGCTTGTCAAAATCTAGTACAAAACCTTGGCAATGTAAAAAGTTCAACATACAAAAGTGGTACTACAGGTTAATGGACGTGCTGCTATACCTTGGGAAGTAGTAAATTGAGAAAAGACTTATATATTTTGAAACGGTAGTATATACTATTTAACTAAACACTACACACCTCGCCATCTATTAGCATCACTACAAATCTTAACGAATGTTTCCGGAGACAGCAAAACATATTTTAATAAATGGTCTAAAAATTATCTTTACAAAAAGTCGTTTGGCCTAAAAAGGCGTTTGGCCTAAAGTCATTTGGCCTAAAGCATTTGGCCTAAAAGGCATTTGGCCTAAAAGGCATTTGGCCTAAAGGCGTTTAGTCTACACTTTAGGCCAAATGACGGGTACCCTTCTATTTTATATTTTAGTCGCTCGCGCGCTCAGTCTGGCCGTACCCTAATATGTATGATAAAGCCTTTCCCGCTCTTTGTACTAAAAAAAAGTTATAAGAATCCGTCTTAGTAATGAATCAAACTTCATTTCTATTCTTCACATAAATTATCATCAATTATTAATTTCCAAATATAATACATTTATTCATTATATTTTTACTATCAATCATTTAAATGTAAATTTCTAAAAGTGTACATTTATTTTATTTTACATTATTTTGCTATTGTTTATGCACTAAAAATATATGACTAATTCATCCCTATACAATACTATATTTATATACAATACTATATATATATATACATTAATTTATCTCAATATTGTATCTTACATCAAGGTATCTTTGAAAAAGATGTTGCATGGTTACAGGGTCCACGTGATTAAGAAGTTTGAGAACCACTGGGTTAGGTCATTGAATTCTAATAGATATATAGAAGATTAAGGGATCCAAGGTAGACTCACAATTATGCAAACTCGACCTAACCTCATATCAAGCCCGAGTTTCTTATATCAGTAGGACAATACATGAATGATAGAGTCAATCAAATATTAAAAACTATTATTTAGTTAGTTAAAATTATTTTAGGTACCTAAGTAAGGGAGGGACATTGTGTAAATAACAGAGCAAATTCTACAATTACACTTCTTTTCAATCGTTATTGTTTAATTAACAAAATGCCAACGTCACGTCGCCGGGAAAACGGGTTAGGGCTGGTCTTATGACTCCTGGATAATTATTAATCATTTCTATCTGGGGGATAAGTTAAAAGTGCGTCTTATGACTGCCAGGTATCATTTATCTACCAAATAATATGTATTTATCCATCTAATTTTCATCGGTATGTTTAAATACCTGATAACTTTTATCTGGAAGTTAAAAAGCTTGTTGCCATAGTGACGCGTTGTTCTTAATGAGGCTTTGCCAATCAGAATCTGATTTTAGGTTAAAATATTGGTTCACGTGTTTAGTTAGTTAGCTCAAGACCGGGCTCTAACTATATAAAGTTAGAAAATTTAATTCACTTTTATAAAAGTATATAATACAAGCTATTTGTAGAGTTATATTTATGTAATAACAAATTATCAAAATGTGAGTACTTTCAATGAAATTTTGTAAACGTTGTACCCAACTATTGCCCACATTTTAGCAGAAACCGAAATTAGTACAACTTTGATTCTGCTTCCACGTGACCATAGATAAAAGTGTAGCACGTGACGCCATCTGTTTTCTTCATTGATCTATATAATATAACTGGATGGACATCTGAGGCTGAAATTTTCGAGCTGTCGTCTTCATACCATTGTGTAAGAAAGAGAGAAACTTTCGGGTATCTCTTTCTCTCCTACACCCATAAAAGGCGATGTGGCATTTTGACATCTTCATTAAATTGATTGAATATATTAGATACATCAATGTGTTAATAATAAAATAAATAATTGTTAGTAAAAGCTTTTGGAGAACCTATAAAATTCGAATTGGTTAGTTTTTCTTTGAATAATTGATGTATCCTTATATATATATATATATTTATATATGATTTCTGAACGAAGTTCGAATTTAAGGCTTTATTTCGTACCAGAATCTTACCCTTTATAGTGCTTAGTTAGAATAAATGACCTTCCAGAAGAAAATCTTTTCTTCCGTTCTAAATGGACGTTTATTCTATTAATATATATATATATATGATAGTTTTATGGTACGAGATAAAGCTTTACAGATTGGGATTATTACTAAATGCAGGGTTTAGTAGTTACCGTATTTCCTACAAGCCTATAATCTTAATTATCATTTGAATGTAAGACTTATATACAAAGTATGTCATTTAAACAAATGTAATACAGTTTTTAGCTAACTTGTTTCATTATGGTTATCGAACTTCCAACATAATATGGTTTCTTAAAGCAATATACAAAATATTAGCCAACATTTTTTTAATGATATTATAATAATACTTTCTGCAAGCCTATAACCTAAGTGATAGGTTGAATGTATAGAAACTACACAAAGTTTGTCATTCAACAAATGTAATCAATTTTTAAGGTACCTTATTCATTATATTTATCGAACTTTTAATATAATTGCTTATGGTTTCTGAAACCAATATCCAAGCTAGTAACCTACTTTAAATATAAGTGTAATCTTGGCAGACTGTAAACATTGATGATAACTACATAGTTATTTAAATATCTTAAAGATTTTATTCATATTTGTACAGTATTACCTGTAAAACTGAAGTGTATATCCTTTAATGTAAAATATGTTTCTTCAGGAAAGTATGATATAATACTTCACAATTTTCAAACCATAATACTTTTATTCATCAGAGACATGTTTTCGCATAAGAACATTGAAAGAAACCTTTAAATCTGTTCCCCCCGAGTATAGCAGACATTAAACTTGAGATTAACGTTTTTGTCCTTGGAAATATGTATGTTTATGTCCATCCAGTTATTTTATAGAGATCAATGATTTCCTCTCACTCGTTTAAACGTCATTATTTAACAAATGTTGAGCGTTCTCAACCCTCGTGTTAACTTGATCTGTGCTCGATAAGTTGTAGCGTTATCAGCAGGGCTTATACGCATGCGCGAACCAGTAAAAACAGTACCAACCTTGCGTGTACTGAATAAAAATATATTTATCCTATAGATACCTATCTGGCAGATAAATTCAGTTCATAAAACGTGTAAAACATTAAAGTGTCTGATAACTTGTATCTGGTAGATAACTTTAACCTCCCAATTGCAATACTTATCTGGTAGTCATAAGACATGCCCTTAGTGGTTAAAATTTACCGGTGTCATTGCTGGCTGCATCTATCCTCCTTAAGGCGTGTTGGTACTTTCACTTCTCTATAGGCAGGCTCGCTCATTGGATCTCCTTAGTTCAAACCTTAGTTCAATCATGAAGATGCTATAGCAACTGAAAAGGCCGACGCGCCAACCCACAGTTAGGTTATCTTGAATCCGTGGCAATTTGAATGATACAGAGAGAGAATATGAATATAAATTAGTGAGTTAAATATTATCTAGGAAGTAATTTAAGGGGGGTTAGTATCGTATTGTCCTTGGAGGAATAAAGCAATTTATTATAGATATGGTGAGACCCGCCCTGAGATTGGAGTCTCTAACTTTCACAAGTTTCAAAAATACACTTTAATAATGTTCTTGCTATTAATTACCAGTAATATCTTCAGATAAGTAGAAAGACATTTAACTGATATATGTGCGTAATAAGCTCAATCATATAAAACATATATATGTGGTCTATAATATAAGAATAGTAGTCGAATACACAATTAAGTGTAAAACAATAATAACAATACGTTAGGTATTATATTATTTGGGTACATTTGTAAAATAATTTTAAAGTTAGGCTGTTTAAAAATAAATATTTAAATAAGCAAAGTTTAAAATCATATTTTCAACAACAAGATTATTTAAGCAAATTATACAGGTGATTTATTTAGCTAATTATTTGTATTAATAAAAACAAAATAATGATGTGTGCATGTTTGTGTTTGTTAAGTTATTACGAGAACATGAGGACCCTCAAGAGGAGAGGGAGCCTCAAGGGGACATGGACCATCAGGGGGACCAGGAGCTAGACCACGTTGACATCGGGAGAGGAGACGGGTCTGCTGGGAACTTAGTGGTGAGGGACCAGAGCTAGACACTTGACATCGGGAGAGGAGACGGGTCTGCTGGGAACTTAGGTGGTGAGAATAGAGGCAAGAGTCTGGGGCAGGTGGCAGTGGCCAGGATGCTCTGCCCTTACAACACCAGTCTGGCCAGACCTACGCCAGCAGTATTGCCTCACGGGCCGGAATTACTACAACAATCTTGCCTTACTGGCCAGAGTACTCACAGTTTGTTTCACTGGCCGGAACACTACACCATTCTTACCTTCACTGGCCAGACCTACACCTACAGTAATTTGTGAAAAAAAATACTTGTAATAATCGGTGTATAGCGCATGCAACTTAGTTAGTGTGTTAGTAATTGACACATACATAATAAAAGCTTATCTATATTTTTTAGACAACTATAATCGTATGGATCAAACTATTTTATTGTAGTTCTCGATATGTGTTTTTAGCTGGTTTGGCTTCTTCAAACCGGAATTATATAAATTATAATTTACTTTCCATTTTTCAATTGAAAACATGCGTATATTAAAGTTTCTTTATAAATCATTAAGAACATAAATTATTTAAAATAAATTATACCTAATATTTTTCTTTGCATCTCTGGTTTAAAAAAATCTGTTCAAATGGTTACCTGAATCATTAATAAATTCTGCAGTTATCAAGCCTCTAAATTATTTGTAATGTAAATAACCTATTATGTTGTACCCGCCTCGGTGGCGCTAGTTGGCCAACCGCTAATCGTGTTGATCTCTACCGCCGAGGACGGGTGAACTGTTAGTGGTTTTTCCTAAATGTTATTCCACTCTTCCTCCACGCGAATGCGGGTTCACTTCCTCTAATTCAACCCTCCCAATTCCCAATCCATTAGCGTAGTTAGTATTTAAAACGTATAAGCCGAACGGGTAGTAAGATGGGGTGCTAAATAATAATAATAATTTTTGTGGTAAATTATGTTCCATTTACAAATATTATTTTGGTACTAAAACTAGTAGATACAATTTTTTAATTACCTCAACCTAATTAAGAATCTTAAAGAATGGGAACCTTTATTTAATTAAAACAAATTCTTGAAAATTGTGTGGAGATCCAGGAGTTTAGTATTTTGATGAGACTCCATGGTTTAGTCCATGACCATAATATATTTAATGTTATGGTACACTGGCTTCCGATCCAGTGGTTAAATGGTCCAAGGTAGAGATGGGCGATAAATCACTGACTTAATTTTTCACCGATACCATTTGATGACGTATCCTCCCAGTGACTCGAACTCCAAAGTATCGGTGATTGAGATATCAGTGATCGGAGATACTCCATACTTGCAGATACTCGATACTCGCATGAGATAGCAACAGATACTAGAGCTACGGAGCTAGTATTGCTTTTTCAAGACACTCGAGTAAATACTCGCTACGCGGCCCTTGTTATTCTTTTATTTTCTACCAGCTAATTGAGAATATACCTTATTGACAGGCATGTTTTACATGCTATTTCTGTTTAAAACACTTGATCGCATAAAGATCATTTTTCAAAAAAAGTATCAGATTGCTACGTAAAAATGACTTTAATGGTTTAAATGTTTCATTCAAATGCGTTTTCAATACATAATATTTGTTGTTAAGAACAAAATCGAAAAGCTTGCTTACTAAACAAATCACATTTCTGATTCTTTTTAAAAGTAAGCTACAAAACCAATCATTTATTATTTTTTTCGGTGATCCTATCCCCAAAATAGCTAATAATAAATTAAAATCAGTAACAAAATAGAAAATATATAAATAAACCTTAATATTTACTATTCGTTGATGATCCTAATCATACTATATATAGTCTAATCTAAAGTTTATTTGCTTCTAATATATGTATAGTTCATCTACTATTAGATGTACGGCATTTAAAATAAAATAAAACTACAATAATATATAATCTGCATTCCAAACAACATTTCCTAAACCAATTGCCATTATGTTATGT
Organism: Timema cristinae; assembly: GCA_039000515.1. Lineage (NCBI taxonomy): Eukaryota > Metazoa > Arthropoda > Insecta > Phasmatodea > Timematidae > Timema > Timema cristinae. The sequence goes on from JBCFYV010000786.1 coordinate 58,955, forward strand.
TCATTTTTAATGTCACATAAATTTTAACTATAATATAACAGATCACTAAATAAATTACACAATTACAAGAGTTTCTCATAGTACGTCAAATAAGTTTAAATATTGGTACACAAGTCTAACATAATGTTTGTTGGACCACTAATTTTGCCCAAATTACATAACAGTTCACTATAAAATATTAATAACATTTTTTGCTTTCTCTTTTTTTCAACTGTATGAAACATCTTAAAACACATACTTTTGTATTGATTGTACAATAATCAGGCAACATGAAACCCGAAGATAGGTAGCTGTATGTCAATTGTCAATGTCAGTGCCGACAGGGAGAGTTTATGTTAGGCCTTTAAGTATCGAGTTCCATTGCAAGCCGCCAAACTCTCGAGTAAATAGTTTTCTTTCCAACCGATTGTCATGGGACTATTCGAGTAAATACTAAATATCCAATACTCAATACTCATAAATACTCCATACTCCATACTCCATACTCCATACTAGATACTCGGACAGCAGCTAAATACTAGCTTTAACCGTGGATGGAAAGTGAAAAAATATCGGTCCATCGAGACACTGTGAATACCAGACACAGTGAAAAATCACTGGTATAAATCACTGATATTTTAAAATCACAGTCACTGTATTCACTGATATCGTAAAATCACTGTTTCGCCCATCTCTAGCCACATTCATAATAGACTGGCCCGCTGATAAGAAGGAGATAAGTTTTCAAATCCTGGTGGAGTAGTTTCTCCATTCTCCCCACGCAAATACGGGAACACTTCAAAATTAAACCTACAGACCCTAAAACATTAGTGTTAGTAGTTCATCTGCATACAACATGATCGAGTTGACATAATAATATACACTGACAAACAAAGTTTGGTGGAGTAGAGAAAGCAGACTGGACTAGTGATAACTTTTAAAAAAATGTTTAAGAGCATATTTTGATTTATTATCACAAAAACTAGAGTTATTAAATACGGAAATAATAAAAGCAAGTTTAAAATTGAAATGAAGTAATCACTTATAAGTAATATTAATAAAAGAAAATGTTATAAACTGTCGTTAAGTAAAGATACAATCGTAGAAAGAGGACAAATAATAATAAAAACACTAGAACCTATTTACAAACAACTCTCATCACAAAGCAATGTAGAATATTCTCCAGAAAGTGTGTACATGGGTTGATAATTTTCCCACACAGCTACCACTGATTGAACACTAGATCATGTAAGCTAGAGAACAATTGTGGATGTGGACAACCTTTTTCAACATGTGGAAATGAAAAGTATGAAATTAGTAGCTCAGGCTTTAAGATACAATATTAGGGGGCATTCAGGTATTATAAATCACCTAAGAGGGGTGGGGGTTAGATCATTGCTTATTTCTAAAGAGGGGGACTCGTAACAATAATTATGTAAGAAAGAGAGACGGGCAAAAATGGAGGAGTACATAGATTAATTTTTGAAGTTATACTTCTTTAGGCGCGTTATGAAAAAATGATGAGAGTGAAATTTTAAGATGCGCGCGCATCACTGTAACACAAAAGTAACAGGTTGAAGTTAAACCGCTCATTAAGTCTCGAAAAAAAAAAGCTACCAACAAAATAGAAATAGAACCTCTGTTAGTCGCAGGGCGCCCTAAAATGTTGTTACTCTCAGCTCGCGCCTCTGATCACTGTTTTCATATATATAATATTTATCCACATGTTTCTAGTTTCTACATTCACAACACGAGTTTTAGTTTCATACAAGTACGAATTATATATGTGCTAATAAATTATATTCATTAGGGATTTAAATTGAATATTTTGATTAATATTATTTACTATTCGTAAATATTAGTGAAAAAATTTTGCTTATAGACTTTTTCAAGTGCTACAATATAATTGAGGTTAACTATCCGTATGTATTATTTATTGATATAAATTAAAATATTATTTTTTTTGTATTTATTTATATTATTGTTTAAAGTTTAAGTTCCATTAATAAAACATTAATGTTTATAGAAACTTTAAAACTTATTTTAAAGTTATACTAACTGCCATATTTAGTGACGAGATGTCTTTGGACTTGGATGAATACAAACCTCTTTGGATCTAGACGAGGATTACACAGTTCGTAGTTTTGTTTTGTAATACTGCAAGAAATGAGGTGACCTGGTGGTCTAGGGGTAAGGTGTCAGACTTCTGTGCTGGCGGCCGGGGTTCAATCCTCAGTCCCGGCAAAGATTTATCTGATTACCAAACCCTTCCTTCACCTCTGACAAGACATCTTGTGAATGTGGGGAATGCCAGGCCTCCACCGTGGTTCGGATTCCACGTTAAACTGTAGGTCCTTCATTTCATCTCACAATCACCCTACCATTACACATTAGCGTAAGTGCGTATAACCCGAATGGGTAGTAAGACGTGTGCTAATAATAATAATAATAATGCAAGAAATGCCATTGCGTTGTTTGAATGTAAAAATCCAACAATAAAAGGTACGTAATTGTTTTGTTACCACTGTCTAAATTGAAACAAATTTTGTGCTTGACATACGTTTTGTTATTTTAATTATTATTATTATTATTATTAGCACCGCGTCTTACTACCCATTAGGGTTATACGCACTTACGCTAATGTGTAATGGTAGGGTGATTGTGAGATGAAATGAAGGACCTACAGTTTAACGTGGAATCCGAACACCGGTGTTATTTTAATTAATTCATTATTAATTGGAGTACAGTTATGTAACTAATTGTATTTTAAGCCAATACAATAATATGCCGCCATTTAAATTTATTGAAGTGACAATCATGATTTAATAGTTGCGCCTACTCTTGAGTGGTGGCAAATAAAAGACGCAACTTTGCTCTCAAATTGCGCCTGCTCCTTTTAGTGAATAGGGATTTGGAACATATTTCAAACTTGCGCTGGCGCAACTATTTGCTCCCTTTGGTGAATCCAGGCCCAGTAGTGATTTAAATTGAATAGTTTGATTAATATTATTTACTATTCGTAAATATTAGTGAAAAAAATTGTGCTTATAGACTTTTTCAAGTGCTCCAATATAATTGAGGTTAACTATCCGTATGTATTATTTATTGATATAAATTAAAATATTATTATTTAACATCATTAATACTAAATATTATTAAATTATTTTTTATTTTTTAATGATGCCAAAGAAGTATAACCTCTCACGTGCGTACATAAGTACACACACCCATTTTTTTATATATATAGTTTCAGTCGAGTGGATATAAAAATAGATATATGATTTTAAACCTTTTTCAAATGTTACCCGTATAATACAATAAATTTAAATTAATTATACAAAAGTGTTAATTGTTAAATATAACACCTCTTTCATTAATAATTACCAGAGATATATAAATTTCAAAAGAAACCATGGTTATTCTGTGATCAAATTATATAAATTAAAAGTCAATAAACATTCCATAAGAAAGAGGGTGGTGGTATTTTGCTCTTCTTTTTTTTTTGCCATAGATGAAACTACTGTACACACATCATAAAGAACAGATATGATGAAACTACTGTACACACATCATAAAGAACAGATAGATGAAACTACTGTACACAATCATAAAGAACAGATATGATGAAAACTACTGTGCACATATCATATGAGAATAGAGTAGATGAAACTACTGTACACATTCATAAAGAACAATAGAGATAAACTACTGTACACACATCATAAAGAACAGATAGATGAAACTACTGTACACACATCATAAAGAACAGATAGATGAAACTACTGTGCACATATCATAGAGAATAGATAGATGAAACTACTGTACACACATCATAAAGAACAGATAGATGAAACTACTGTACACAATCATAAAGTAACAGATAGATGAAACTACTGTACACACATCATAAAGAACAGATAGATGAAACTACTGTACACACATCATAAAGAACAGATAGATGAAACTACTGTACACACATCATAAAGAACAGATAGATGAAACTACTGTACACATATCATAAAGATACAGATAGATGAAACTACTGTACACACATCATAAAGAACAGATAGATGAAACTACTGTACACACATCATAAAGAACAGATAGATGAAACTACTGTACACACTATCATAAAGACAGATAGATGAAACTACTGTACACACATCATAGAGAACAGATAGATGAAACTACTGTACACACATCATAAAGAACAGATAGATGAAACTACTGTGCACATATCATAAAGAACAGATAGATGAAACTACTGTACACTATCATAAGATCAGTAGATGAAACATGTACACAATCAAGAGTACAGATAGATGAACTACTGTACACACAAACATAAAGAACAGATAGATGAAACTACTGTACACACATCATAAAGAACAGATAGATGAAACTACTGTACACACATCATAAAGAACAGATAGATGAAACTACTGTACACATATCATAAAGAACAGATAGATGAAACTACTGTACACATATCATAAGAACAGATAGATGAAACTACTGTACACATATCATAGAGAACAGATAGATGAAACTACTTTACACACATCATAAAGAACAGATAGATGAAACTACTGTACACATATCATAGAGTACAGATAGATGAAACTACTGTACACACATCATAGAGAACAGATAGATGAAACTACTGTACACACATCATAAAGAACAGATAGATGAAACTACTGTACACAATCATAAAGAACAGATAGATGAAACTACTGTACACACATCATAAAGAACAGATATATGAAAACTACTGTACAATATCATAGAGTACAGATAGATGAAACTACTGTACACAATCATAAAGAACAGATAGATGAAACTACTGTACACACATCATAAAGAACAGATATATGAAACTACTGTACACACATCATAAAGAACAGATAGATGAAACTACTGACACATATCATAAAGAACAGATAGATGAAACTACTGTACACATATCATAGAGAACAGATAGATGAAACTACTGTACACATATCATAGAGTACAGATAGATGAAACTACTTTACACACATCATAAAGAACAGATAGATGAAACTACTGTACACACATCATAAAGAACAGATAGATGAAACTACTGTAACACATCATAAAGAACAGATAGATGAAACTACTGTACACACATCATAAAGAACAGATAGATGAAATACTGACACATATCATAAAGAACAGATAGATGAAACTACTGTACACATATCATAGTGTACACATAGATGAAACTACTGTACACATATCATATATTACAGTTAGATGAAACTACTGTACACATATCATAGAGTACACATAGATGAAACTACTGTGCACATATCATAGAGAATAGATATATAAAAAATACTGTACAAATATCATAGAGAACAGATAGATGAAACTACTGTACACATATCATAGAGTATAGATAGATGAAACTACAAACAAATATAAATAAATACCCGCTCGAGTATATAAAAATTAGAATGATATGACCTTCAACCAAAGACCGCTTTGAGTAATGTCTAATCCAAGAGACCACAAGTTATATAATAGGGGATAATATGTAGGCAGATTAGCTCAAATTAATCTTTAAGGCGTTAAGCTAGCAACTTAGTGACATAAGTGGACAAGAGATATTCTAGGTGAGTATTGAGTCTAGCTTAGGCTACTAGTTCTCGGCCTAGCACGGAAATATCCAGACCTTCGCCGTGAGGATTCTTAGCTCGTAGAAAATAGAACGTTAGACCTAATACTTAGCTACTATTATACTTACATGGGAATAAATAATATTATGCTTTAACTATGGCCGGAGCCACAAGCCCCATTAGCATCTTAAGGAGGACGGGCACTCACAAGTTGACCAATAAACACGAGCCACCCTGGTATTTACAGGTTTCCACAAGTTGCCCACCGAACAAGATAAGGGCCAACATCATGATAGCAATGAAAATAGGAAACAAACGTCCTAACGAGGTCTCTCATATTATACGGCCAGTTTAATATCACGAGGCCTGGTTATTTGAGCATCATACGGCTCCATTTAGAAACATCAAACAATAGGCCGTTTAGTGACTAGAAACTAAACTTGTTTTAGAAATACCAACTCTGAACAAACGAGCATCGTGAGATAATACTCCCAACAGGGATTGTAGGCAAACAAAATGTAATACCTATTAAATAATAGGCCTAATTTAATGTCTACGTCAACATCTGGGTCAAATGACTGAATAACTTTGTACATATGTTCTGACCAGCCATCGTCTAGCTAGGCAAGGGGGAAAGGGGGAGACCAATAGTGTTAGATCCCTCTACAAATATGTTAGGTTCATGAGCAGTGAATACGCCGGCGCGCGCTTCACTTGTTTTAGAGTTGGTGAAGCCGGTCGTTTGGACGCAGGCCGATCAAATGTTTGTATGCAAGTTGGCGACGGACGTCTCTGGCGAGCCTGGCTAGCGATTCGTTGAACCGGTAAGTCAAAAGCAGGAAAACCATTAATAGATCAGATTAATAATGCTTCTATGCGAGTGTTAAACACAATTAATTAGCTCGTCACAAGTTATATTACTCACTGTCACAATACCAGTTATTTACTCACTGTCACAATAGCAAGTTAATGTACTCACTTTTACAATATCAAGTTAATGTACTCACTGTCACAATACAAGTTATATTACACACTGTCACAATATCAAGTTATATTACTCACTGTCACAATACCAAGTTATATTACTCACTGTCACAATAGCAAGTTAATGTACTCACTTTTACAATATCAAGTTAATGTACTCACTGTCACAATACCAAGTTATATTACACACTGTCACAATATCAAGTTATATTACTCACTGTCACAATACCAAGTTATATTACTCACGGTCACAATACCAAGTTATTGTACTCACCTTAACAGTCAACAGTCATTGTACTCACTGTCACATTACCAATTTATTGCACTCGCCTGCACAGTCAACAGTCATAGTTCTCATTGTCACCGTCAACAGTTATTGTACTCATTGTCACAGTAAACAGTTATTGTACTCACTGTCATAGTCAACAGTTATTGTACTCACTGGCATAGTCAACAGTTATTGTACTCACTGGCATAGTCAACAGTTATTGTACTCACTGTCATAGTTAACAGTTATTGTACTCATTATCACAGTTAACATTCATAGTACTCATTGTCACAGTCAAGTTATTATACTCATTGTCACAGTCAACATTCATAGTACTCATCGTCCCAGTCAACATTTATTGTACTCATTGTCACAGTCAACAGTTATTGTAATCATTGTCACAGTCAACAGTCATAGTACTCATTGTCACAGTCATCAGTTATTGTAGTCATTGTCACCGTCAACAGTCATTGTACTTACTGTCACATTACCAAGTTTTTGTAACCAATTTCACAATACCAAGTTATTGTACTCACGGACACAATACCAAATTATTGTACATACTGTCACACTACCAATATTGTACTCACTGTCCAATACCAAGTGATTGTACTCACTGTCCTAATACCATGTTATTGTACTCACTATCCCAATACTAAATATTGTACTCACAATCACAATACCAAGTTATTATACTCATTGTCGCAGTCAACAGTTATTGTACTCATTGTCACAGTCAACAGTTATTGTAATCATTGTCACAGTCAACAGTCATTGTACTCATTGTCACAGTCAACATTTATTGTACTCATTGTCACATTCAACATTTATTGTACTCATTGTCACCGTCAACAGTTATTGTACTCATTGTCACCGTCAACAGTTATTGTACTCATTGTCACCGATCAACTATCATTGTACTCATTGTCACCGTCAACTATCATTGTACTTACTCTCAGTCAAGTCATAATACTCATTGTCACCGTCAACATTTATTGTATTCATTGTCACCGTCAACAGTTATTGTACTCATTGTCACAGTAAACAGTTATTGTACTCATTGTCACATTCAACAGTTATTGTACTCATTGTCATGTCAACCGTTATTGTACTCATTGTCGCAGTCAACAGTTATTGTACTCATTGTCACAGTTACAGTCATTGTACTCATAGTCAAGTCACAGTTATTGTACTCATTGTCACGTACAACAACATTTGTACTCATTGTCACCGTCAACTATCATTGTACTTACTCTCAGTCAAGTCATAATACTCATTGTCACCGTCAACATTTATTGTATTCATTGTCACCGTCAACAGTTATTGTACTCATTGTCACAGTAACAGTTATTGTACTCATTGTCACATTCAACAGTTATTGTACTCATTGTCACAGTTCAACATTTATTGTACTCATTGTCACCAGTCAACTATCATTGTACTCATTGTCACCGTCAACTATTCATTGTACTTATTCATCAAGTCAAATATATTGTCCAGAAGTTTATTGTACTCATTGTCACAGTCAACAGTTATTGTATCATTAGTCACAGTAATACATTAGTACTCATTTCACAGTCAACATTTATTGTACTCATTGTCACAGTCAACATTATGTACTCATTGTCACAGTCACATTCATTGTACTCATTAGTCACAGTCAACATTTTTGTACTCATTGTCACCGTCAACAGTTATTGTACTCATTGTCACCGTCAACATTTATTGTACTCACTGTCATAGTCAACAGTAATAATAGTCATTGTCACAGTCAACAGTTATATGTACTCATTGTCGCAGTCAACAGTTATTTGTACTCATTGTCACAGTTTACAGTCATTGTACTCATAGTCACAGTCAACAGTTATTGTAGTCATTAGTCACAGTCAACAGTTATTGTAGTCATTGTCACAGTCAACAGTTATTGTAGTCATTGTCACAGTCAACAGTTATTGTATCATTGTCACATATAACAGTTATTGTACTCACTTGTCACATTCAACAGTTATTGTACTCATTGTCATAGTCAACAGTTATGTACTCATTGTCCAGTCAACAGTTATTGTACTCATTGTCACAGTCAACAGTATTGTACTCATTGTCACAGTCAACAGTTATTGTAGTCATTGTCACAGTCAACAGTTATTGTAGTCATTGTCACAGTCAACAGTTATTGTAGTCATTGTCACAGTCATCAGTTATTGTACTCACTGTCACAGTCAACAGTTATTGTACTCACTGTCACAGTCGACATTCATAGTACTCAATTGTCACAGTCAACATTTATTGTACTCATTTGTCGTAGTCAACAGTTATTGTACTCATTGTCATAGTCAACAGTTATTTTAGTCATTGTCACCGTCAACAGTCATTGTACTCATTGTCACAATCATCAGTTTATTGTACTCACTGTCACATTCAACAGTTATTGTAGTCATTGTCACAGTCAACAGTTATTGTAGTCATTGTCACAGTCTACAGTTATTGTAGTCATTGTCACAGTCAACAGTTATTGTAGTCATTGTCACAGTCTACAGTTATTGTACTCATTGTCACAGTTTACAGTCATTGTACTCATAGTCACAGTCAACAGTCATTGTACTCATAGTCACAGTCAACAGTTATTGTAGTCATTGTCACAGTCAACAGTTATTGTAGTCATTGTCACAGTCAAACAGTTATTGTAGTCATTTTCACAGTCAACAGTTATTGTACTCAATGTGACAGTCAACAGTTATTGTACTCATTGTCACAGTCAACAACTATTGTACTCATTGTCACAGTCAACAGTCATGGTACTCATTGTCACATTCAACAAACTATTGTACTCATTGTCACCGTCAACAGTCATAGTACTCATTGTCACAGTCAACAGTTATTGTAGTCATTTTCACAGTCAACAGTTATTGTAGTCATTTTCACAGTCAACAGTTATTGTAGTCATTTTCACAGTCAACAGTTATTGTAGTCATTTTCACAGTCAACAGTTATTGTAGTCATTGTCACAGTCAACAATTATTGTACTCAATGTGACATTCAACAGTCATAGTATTCATTATCACAGTCAACAGTTATTGTACTCAATGTGACAGTCAACAGTTATTGTACTCAATGTGACAATCAACAGTTATTGTACTCAATGTGACAGTCAAACATTATTGTACTCAATGTGACAGTCAACAGTTATTGTACTCAATGTGACAGTCAACAACTAATTTACTCAATGTGACAGTCAACAACTAATTTACTCACTGTCACTGTCAACATTTATTGTCACAGTCAAGTTATTATACTCATTGTCACAGTCAACATTCATAGTACTCATCGTCCCAGTCAACATTTATTGTACTCATTGTCACAGTCAACAGTTATTGTAATCATTGTCACAGTCAACAGTCATAGTACTCATTGTCACAGTCATCAGTTATTGTAGTCATTGTCACCGTCAACAGTCATTGTACTTACTGTCACATTACCAAGTTTTTGTAACTCAATTTCACAATACCAAGTTATTGTACTCACGGACACAATACCAAATTATTGTACATACTGTCACACTACCAATATTGTACTCATGTCCCAATACCAAGTGATTGTACTCAATGTCCTAATACCATGTTATTGTACTCACTATCCCAATACTAAATATTGTACTCACAATCACAATACCAAGTTATTATACTCATTGTCGCAGTCAACAGTTATTGTACTCATTGTCACAGTCAACAGTTATTGTAATCATTGTCACAGTCAACAGTCATAGTACTCATTGTCACAGTCAACATTTATTGTACTCATTGTCACATTCAACATTTATTGTACTCATTGTCACCGTCAACATTATTGTACTCATTGTCACCGTCAACAGTTATTGTACTCATTGTCACCATCAACTATCATTGTACTCATTGTCACCGTCAACTATCATTGTACTTACTCTCAGTCAAGTCATAATACTCATTGTCACCGTCAACATTTATTGTATTCATTGTCACCGTCAACAGTTATTGTACTCATTGTCACAGTAAACAGTTATTGTACTCATTGTCACATTCAACAGTTATTGTACTCATTGTCATAGTCAACCGTTATTGTACTCATTGTCGCAGTCAACAGTTATTGTACTCATTGTCACAGTTTACAGTCATTGTACTCATAGTCACAGTCAACAGTTATTGTACTCATTGTCACCGTCAACTATCATTGTACTCATTGTCACCGTCAACTATCATTGTACTTACTCTCAGTCAAGTCATAATACTCATTGTCACCGTCAACATTTATTGTATTCATTGTCACCGTCAACAGTTATTGTACTCATTGTCACAGTAAACAGTTATTGTACTCATTGTCACATTCAACAGTTATTGTACTCATTGTCACATTCAACAGTTATTGTACTCATTGTCACCGTCAACTATCATTGTACTCATTGTCACCGTCAACTATCATTGTACTTACTCTCAATCAAGTCATAATACTCATTGTCGCAGTCAACAGTTATTGTACTCATTGTCACAGTCAACAGTTATTGTAATCATTGTCACAGTAAACACTCATAGTACTCATTATCACAGTCAACATTTATTGTACTCATTGTCACATTCAACATTTATTGTACTCACTGTCACAGTCGACATTCATAGTACTCATTATCACAGTCAACATTTATTGTACTCATTGTCACCGTCAACAGTTATTGTACTCATTGTCACCGTCAACATTTATTGTACTCACTGTCATAGTCAACAGTAATAATAGTCATTGTCACAGTCAACAGTTATTGTACTCATTGTCGCAGTCAACAGTTATTGTACTCATTGTCACAGTTTACAGTCATTGTACTCATAGTCACAGTCAACAGTTATTGTAGTCATAGTCACAGTCAACAGTTATTGTAGTCATTGTCACAGTCAACAGTTATTGTAGTCATTGTCACAGTCTACAGTTATTGTAGTCATTGTCACAATCATCAGTTATTGTACTCACTGTCACATTCAACAGTTATTGTACTCATTGTCATAGTCAACAGTTACTGTACTCATTGTCGCAGTCAACAGTTATTGTACTCATTGTCACAGTCAACAGTCATTGTACTCATAGTCACAGTCAACAGTTATTGTAGTCATTGTCACAGTCAACAGTTATTGTAGTCATTGTCACAGTCAACAGTTATTGTAGTCATTGTCACAGTCATCAGTTATTGTACTCACTGTCACAGTCAACAGTTATTGTACTCACTGTCACAGTCGACATTCATAGTACTCATTGTCACAGTCAACATTTATTGAACTCATTGTCGTAGTCAACAGTTATTGTACTCATTGTCATAGTCAACAGTTATTTTAGTCATTGTCACCGTCAAGTCATTGTACTCATTGTCACAATCATCAGTTATTGTACTCACTGTCACATTCAACAGTTATTGTAGTCATTGTCACAGTCAACAGTTATTGTAGTCATTGTCACAGTCTACAGTTATTGTAGTCATTGTCACAGTCAACAGTTATTTTAGTCATTGTCACAGTCTACAGTTATTGTACTCATTGTCACAGTTTACAGTCATTGTACTCATAGTCACAGTCAACAGTCATTGTACTCATAGTCACAGTCAACAGTTATTGTAGTCATTGTCACAGTCAACAGTTATTGTAGTCATTGTCACAGTCAACAGTTATTGTAGTCATTTTCACAGTCAACAGTTATTGTACTCAATGTGACAGTCAACAGTTATTGTACTCATTGTCACAGTCAACAACTATTGTACTCATTGTCACAGTCAACAGTCATGGTACTCATTGTCACATTCAACAACTATTGTACTCATTGTCACCGTCAACAGTCATAGTACTCATTGTCACAGTCAACAGTTATTGTAGTCATTTTCACAGTCAACAGTTATTGTAGTCATTTTCACAGTCAACAGTTATTGTAGTCATTTTCACAGTCAACAGTTATTGTAGTCATTGTCACAGTCAACAATTTTGTATCAATGTGACATTCAACAGTCATAGTATTCATTATCACAGTCAACAGTTATTGTACTCAATGTGACAGTCAACAGTTATTGTACTCAATGTGACAATCAACAGTTATTGTACTCAATGTGACAGTCAACAGTTATTGTACTCAATGTGACAGTCAACAGTTATTGTACTCAATGTGACAGTCAACAACTAATTTACTCAATGTGACAGTCAACAACTAATTTACTCACTGTCACTGTCAACATTTATTGTACTCACAGCCACAGTCAACAATTTTCCACTCGAGTTAAGGTAGATTTAGTCATGTATTTAGTCAATTCTTGCACTTGAGGAGTACTAATTCTGACTATGAAACTGGCCCTATGTCTGGAATATCCTACCTGTACAAAATTAACAAAACATTTCTTGACATGAACTTAATAATAATAATTGTTTATGCTGTGTGTTAATTTACTTTAACGTGATTTGCTGGTAGATACTCCCGCATATAAGCCCAGGTGGATAATCCACAAGGCCCAGAAGGCCACACTTTCTTTTTCCTATATGGGATCTCTCCTCTCATTTAACACTTTACATTCTCGCCACAACATTAGATTTATTATATATATTTATCAGTCTTTTGTATGTTCTTATTTTTTATTAATTTAAGAGTGAATGTTTTTTCGTATATCATTGGATATTCAACATTGCCGTCACAACAAGACCTGTTGTGTCAATTTACTCAACTTTCCTACTCCGGGTGATCAATGTTGGACATGATCTTAAAGTTCTTAGCGACTGATATAAGTTTCCTAAATAGCCACTGCTTACTAGCAAACAGAACGGGCCCATATTCAAGTTTCAGGTTTGTATTGGGGGATAGTTATCAATTGTCAAACAAACTTTCTCCTGCAAACATTTTGTTTTAATTTTAAATGGATAGTTCTCCTCAAGGCCATAACAACACTGTTTTAAAAATGTTTTGACATAATTAATTTCATCTCCTGTTGAAATAGTTTTGGAAATGTAGGCCACTCATGATCGTAAATGTCTTAACAAACATACTAGGTTGGACCAACTGTTAATAAACATATCTGATCCCTAAACACGTTTAAATTTTAAATTATGTACTCCTATGATCATATATTTGTTAGAAATTCGAACATCAAATTATCGTTTATTTTTAATGATAATACAATTTTATTAATGCTACAACTAGTATCAATATTCATGAGAATCGTACTATTTCCCAGATCTATTTTTGTGAAATGATCTGTATAGATTGAGTTTCTTATATTTAAATTCCAAAAAGCTTTGATTGAATCTTAAGTTTGCTGGCAATTTTTGCGATATTGTCGTGTTATACAAACTTCCCGGTTCTGTCGGTGCTGTTCCTTAGGAAAACTAGTGTGAATATAATCCTCTTTTCCTCACATTAAATTTTAAAACATTAACTATTTTCACAATAGTATTTTTTTCAAGATTGAAGTATATTAACGTTTCTCTATTCTCCACGTAATCATGCTTTAAATTTTTTTCCAAATTGAAGTATATTAACGTTTCTCTATTCTCCACGTAATCATGCTTAAAATATTTTATGTATAAATCTTTTTTCCTGATAATTAATATACAAACAATATGAATTGCCACTTGATTTACTGAAAAAGTTCCGTCTTAACGAGAATAGGTGTAGACTCTTAACACCATTGCCCTTTCTTTACTACTTAATATTTACCTCTTGAATTGTAATTGTTTGTAACAAGCCGGAGACTCCATAATTTGTATTATATTTTAACTGTTAACAATACACTATTATTCAAATAAATATATTAATATACACATAAAACTATAATTCCACAACCTTAGGATAAAAAACAAAACACACAACAACACATACATAAAATCTTAACGTGATCAATAAAAAAAATTATACACGGAGTTATAATGAAATATGAGTGTTTATTTGGTCAATGTTTTTGAGCTAGTTATTATAAACACGAGACTCGGACTACTGTAACTTTACGACTGTGAGGGGACGCGGCAGTTGGCCTAAAAGGCATTTGGCCTAAAGGCATTGCTAAAGGCATTTGCCTAAAAGAATTTGGCCTAAAAGTAATTTGGCCTAAAAGGCGTTTGGCCTAAAAGGCGTTTGGCCTAAAAGGCATTTGGCCTAAAAGGCATTTGGCCTAAAAGGCAGTTGGCCTAAAAGGCAGTTGGCCTAAAGGCAGTTGGCCTAAAATGTAAATTTAAAACCTTCGGTTATCTTCGGAGAGTAAAAGGTACTGTTAGTTGTTTCATCTGAATATAGAAAGCACAACTGATGCAAGGTAGTTACAATATTTCTAAAAACATTGACAATATCCTACATACAACTAGATCAGTAGTTCACAAAACACTATATCACCTTTTTTATATATAGATTTCCGATATTATTTCCTTGTTAATATATCTAAAATTATATGCGTACATTCAAATTATGGGGACTTTTGACAACTTATTCCGAAAGGCAAAATGAAAGTGGAAACCAATATTCAACCCACCCACTTTAAATTTGTCTGAAGTGACGCCCGATTTTCGTTTAGCGCTACTGAGATACATATGAACATTTTTTTTTATCTATTGTATTAATAATTAATATATAAATAATAGTGATGCATTAAATAAATTTTGCCAGTAAATATTACAATGGTCATATATATAAACTTAAATTATGGTTTTGACTAGATCCTTAACTCTATTATTATTGTTAGAATTATTATAACTATTATTATTATTATATAAAATTAGTACAGTTATTTTTTTCAAACAGTGTAACTATTTTTATTACGGCGATATAATTAACAACATGGGCTATGTTAACACAATAGGTCTTTTGTTTAAAAACTATATACTAATTTCCCTCCTAGTAATTAGCAAAGCATTCTCAGGAATTATTTCAACTAATACCCTATTATACATTATTTATAATATAAATAACTATATATATATATATATATATATATATATATATATATATATATACACCAGAGTAGAGCAATAAAACCCGTTGTGAAAAAAATACAAAAGATTTTATGGAATTGTCGTTGGTCTTTTTTTAAGTCTTCATAAAACGTAAAAATACAAAATGTGGAAGAGTTTACAGGATGATAACTTCCTAGGGCAAGAAAAACGTACGATGTAAGCAAGTGGACCTCCGAAAAGCCAATGGCTGAAGCAGAGGCCAGAGGGATAAATCTGACGAGCTTTGGTTAGTAAAAAATATCTCGCCGCTAGGATCGCTTGTGTTCTCCCATTCCAAAAAGTGACACTCTTATAGCCTAGAGGCAGACAGACGTGACTCAAGTTTGCCCGCCACATTGCCGAAAAGAAATTTTTTTTTTCTAATTGTTTGTGCTCTATTTATGCTCATATGTGCCCTAACATGAACATTTGTGCTGTTAAACTGGCCAATTTAGAAAATATTTAATGTGGCGGGCCAACTTGAGCTCAAGCTAGCCCGCCACATATTGAAAAACACAAAATAACTAAATTTATTTAAGTCAATCCATTGTGTTCCGTTTGTGCTCATATGTGCCCGAAAATGAACATTTGTGCTTTAAAATTAGAAAATCTAGAGAACATTTAATGTGGCGGGCTAACTTGAACCTTCCCTATATCATAAACTGAAGAAAAATATAGTTCAAGCTGGCCAGCCACATTTTTAAATATCAATGTAACAAAATTCTGTATACACCATCTTCCCCCATGACCCCTAATAATTTCAATACAAACATGAATTATTTACTTTATAACTAAAACATTAGACACAGAAGATGAGTCGTATACATAGGCTCCTTTTTAAGACTTGGTTTAAGACTTTATATTCAAAACACACACACATATTAAAAGTGCCACTTATATTCTCATTTGAAAAAAGCACAACCATAGTAGCTTCCATACATTGTATACAAGAAAATTATATAATTAGTAGCCACCATTCTGGTAATTAAGTTCGTTTTAGTTTTTAAGTCTCTTAACACAAGATATGGGTTATTACAGCGAGTACCTCACTTATAGAGACTTCAGAATCACTCGCACCCCAACTAATTTCGGTTAAAATTAATACTAAAGTACTTCGAACTGACAAAGCTACCAGAGCGTGTTATTCAACACATTAACATATATTGACTTAGACCAGGGGTTCTCACATTTTAGACCGAAGGAGCCTTTGTACCAGAAAAAATGAATGGCCGAACTCTCATAAAAATATTTACACTAGTATTATGACCATTCAATAAATACATTTAAATCTCACAAGTCTTTAATAATTTAATTCTTGAATGAATATAAAAGAACTACAATACACCCCGACCTCCGTGTCACTCAAAAACAAGTTATATTTTGAATGCAATGACTTATGAGACCAGGTAGCTTACAGCGTTAATACCAACGTACCAGTTTTTTATTTGTGTACAGAGGTGTAATTTTTTTTATCACGTAATATAGAAATATTTTGTTAACAACACATAAACCGTACTAAATGTTGATTTCAATACAAAGTCCGACACTTTATCTCAGTTGGTAGCGTGTTTGCATATGAGCTAAAGGTCCGGGGTTCGATTCCCGGAATGTCCAAAAAACGTATCATTGGTTGACTGTGCTTTTCCCCTTTCACACTGATGAATTAACTGTCAGGGGGCTGGATGTTGTATTTGTTCTAGATTTAAGTTAGTTTGTCAGACTCTGAGGAAATAATCTACATTCTACGGTGTGTCTGCCGCTAGTTTTATATCGAGTGTCACTCATTGAGCGTGATCTGGGAAAGAGGGAAGGGTGGATAGGATGGGGTATTTTCACATTTTCTGCCCCCCTCCCCCCATCGAAATGTGCCTTCCTCCAGTTTGTTAAACTTCCCTATGATATACTTGAGTTTGAAGCTGAGAGATGGTTTGCATCAAACTTCAGAAAGATTCTATAACAATCTATTATTATTTCTAAATGCTTAAGGGTCACCCCAAATAGCTTTTAGTGGCATTCCATTTTCAAATATTTTCCACTGGCTTGGAGTCAATCCCCTAAAAACTCCTTAAAAATAGTTTTTTTACAAACTACCTCGCACGACACTAATAAAGCTTCGCCGATACTCTTGATAGTCATCACAATAGTATTTTTTTTTTCATTGTGACTTACTACCCGTTTGAGTTGTACACATACATCAATTTACCCTAATGAACATGGAATGAGGAAGGTGACATTTTAGATTGAATGTACCTACATTTGCATATATTGAGAGTGGGAACCATTTTAGGGAAAAATACCCTTGTTACACCCGGCTGGGATTTGAACTTCAATCTTTGAGGACAACTTTATTTCCAACTGAGGGAGGGGGGGGGGGTGGTATAGGTGGAGGACACACATATTATCTCCAACTTTGAGGGGGGCATATATTATTACCAACTTATATAACATAAATGTAGCTTAATCTAATATTACCCTTTAAATATATAGTTTGACACACTTAGTTGAACATTAATATAAATTCAAGATTTTCACTATACTACAAATTGGTTTATGAATAGGCCTACTTACAAAAGGGTTATTAAATTTATATTGAAAAGTTAACACATAATTTAAGTGAACATTTACGTTACCAAATACCTTAATGCTTTCATTAACTTCCGTACTATATACATTTGTTCATGTAGTACAATAAACTATGTTCTTGTAAAAAACATTTATGTGTGTCAAACAGCCACGTGATATATTAAATTTAGAAATAATGTTTCTAAAGTATGTTTTAAGATGGCACGGATAACATAAAACTATATCCACCTTGCATGGGGAGATTTCTCTTCCAGACTACTGTCCACATTAATGAAGCATGATCGATTTGTTTAATAAGGTTATAAAATGCATATGTGAAATCTTGCA
This sequence comes from Timema cristinae, assembly GCA_039000515.1. Lineage (NCBI taxonomy): Eukaryota > Metazoa > Arthropoda > Insecta > Phasmatodea > Timematidae > Timema > Timema cristinae. Next base: position 77,704 of record JBCFYV010000786.1, read on the forward strand.
GTTAAGTAAACTATTTAAACAAATCATTCAATTCACTATAGAAGAGGACTTTTCCATAAAGTAAAACTATTGGGGCTGACATGTTTACCCGCCATGAAATCACTATTTGTTTCGTAAATCTAATACAATGCCTAGATTCACGGGTGATATTTTACCATTGGATAACATTTTCGGAGAAACCACAAATAAGGGCGATTTTAATTTGCTTTTTTAAGGAAAGTACAGCAGTTTATAAGATGACCAAATAAATCTTAGAATTTGAAATTTCTCAGTGAGTTGAGTAATGGTGGGAGGAAGGGGAGTTGGGAAGTCAACATTTCCAAAACTAATATATTAAATTACTTCTCTGTATTGTAAATAATTTAAATTTATTAATTAGGTACGGGAAACAATACAAATAGTCATTTACATAATAATAATAATAATAATAATTATTATTATGATTATTTAAAATTTCATTCTGAGAAATAGTGGTGATGGAGAATAATAGAGAAAAAAACTTTTTGAGATGAGGAAAAAAAATAAAATCTGGACAGATAAATAAAAATAAATCAAATCCCAGATAGCCAAAATAACATAAGACTTTAAATTTCTCAAAGTGGGTTCGGGAATGGGGGGTTCAAAATTTACAAAATTAATAGAAACTACTACATCTCAGTGCAGTGTCGTTAAAAATTGAATTTTGGCATGCCCGTAAATGCACCACTCCAAATAACTAATAAGTCTGAACATTTTAAAATGTAACTCCATGAAATCAAGGAAGGGGCGAGGGGAGTTATAAAAAAAACCTTTTATCTATAGTTGAAAATCGAAATTTGGCTGGCAGGTTGAAGTACAACTATAGATCAAGAAATTATTCTTAAAACTATTTTGTTTAAATGGGAGTTAGAGAAATTAAGATTAGGGAGGAGAAGGGAAAATCTTTAAAAACCAATAGAAACAATTACTAACAGAACAATTTATTTGATAAGCTGAGGTGCTTAGTACTAGAGTGATTCTTTCAAATTAATTCATGTTTAGTTAGTAAATTTAAACTATTTCTTTTGGTGTTCATTTCAACAATGTCTCCGCGTAAGCGAGCAAATATTGATGCAAAGACTGCATATATACAAAAAATAGATTTTACTTCTTATAGGTAGTAGTTAATATATATATATATATATATATATATATATATATATATATATATATATATATATATATATATATAATATATATATATATATACAAAAAATAGATTTTACTTCTTATAGGTAGTAGTTAATTTGTGGCTTCATCAACATACAAAGTTTTCACCTCATACGTTTCTGAAATTGTATTTTTGGTAGTTTATATCAGGGTTTCTCAAACTGCGAGGCGCGAAGGGATTTCAGATGAGGTGTGAACCAATTTCTCACTTCTTTCGACTTGCCTAAATTATGATTGACTAAAAAATTAATATTCTGTTTGGCCTATGTAGCAATAAAATTAATTAATATCTTACAAAACCTTACTATTTTTATAAACTTCTACAAAGCTCTTATCAGAAAATAATTAAATCAATTAAATAATGTCTCATTTTTGTATTTTAACGTAAAAAAGTTATTTTATTCTAAAAATAAGAGTCTTAACAATTAATTTTATGTTCATATAAGGCTCAAGAGTATAGAGTTTGAGAAAACCTGGTTTAGATGATTTGCTAAAAATAAGATAATTTACCCAACCAAAATGTGAGCGAAGCCGTGGGCAAACTCGAGTAAGTTAATATGATTATAAAAAAATGAATGATTGATTAATTCATTTAGCAAAATTAATAAACAAATATACTTAGACTGATAAACTATACTTTGGCACTTAATTCAAAATAAAACAAAATTATTAAAATGGTGTGACCACATGTATGTGCTAATTAATAAAAAACGGTACGGGTACAAAACTTTTTATTTCTGGTACAAAATGGTACAAAAATTAGTATTATTATTATCACCACGTCTTACTACCCGTTCGGGTTATACGCACTTACGCTAATGTGTAATGGTAGGGTGATTGTGAGATGAAATGAAGGACCTACAGTTTAACATGGAATCCGAACCACGGTGGCGGCCTGGCCCTCCCCACATTCACAAGATGGCTTGTCAAAATCTAGTACAAAACCTTGGCAATGTAAAAAGTTCAACATACAAAAGTGGTACTACAGGTTAATGGACGTGCTGCTATACCTTGGGAAGTAGTAAATTGAGAAAAGACTTATATATTTTGAAACGGTAGTATATACTATTTAACTAAACACTACACACCTCGCCATCTATTAGCAGCACTACAAATCTTAACGAATGTTTCCGGAGACAGCAAAACATATTTTAATAAATGGTCTAAAAGTTAACTTTACAAAAAGTCGTTTGGCCTAAAATGGCATTTGGCCTAAAAGGCGTTTGGCCTAAAGGCGTTTGGCCTAAAGGCATTTGGCCTAAAGGCATTTGGCCTAAAGGCATTTGGCCTAAAAGGCATTTGGCCTAAAGGCGTTTAGTCTACACTTTAGGCCAAATGCCTTTTAGGCCAAATGACGGGTACCCGACTGTGCTGGAGGAAGAAGCACCAAGTACTAACAACAACGACAGCCCAGCATTGCCAAATTAGTATACATTCTAAGGAAGAATGATCACGGAAAACAAAAGAATGGCAACACTGTTGCTCAGTAGTAAGCCTGCAGTTCCCTCAGCAATGAAATCAAGTATATGTACATCTTCCCCTCTGACCCGAGCAGGCATGGACACAATATTAGTCATATTCAGTCCCACAATTATAAAAGCTGTTACCATTCATCAATAGTTTCCAGACCGTTTAAAAGCTCATCGTTCCGGCTCCAAGTTTCATAATTTGGTGGGAGCCACGTGACCGGAAGTCCGCGCGACGTTTCTCCCTTGTAGACTGCTATTAATCACTGCCTGCGCACGCGCACGGGAGGGAATGTAAACACAATTATTGTAACCTAGAGAAATAAAATAGCTCGAAACATGTCTACTCGAAACCAAACACAATTACTGTTATTAGTTTTTATTCCCCTGATCGTTACATTCGATCGTGAAGTGTCATGGCCGTGTTTTATAACTAACATAACGGAGCAAGTTGTAAAAAACAAAGATGGAGTGTAGACACACTTTCTTAACGATGTTTCCGACAAAACATATATCCATTTCGAAAACTGTTTTTTGTCAATAAATAATTAAATAATTTTACATAATTATGAATATGTACGAATATATATTGAGTTTAAACCACTTCTCTCTAAAAAAAATAAAGATGGATGTCAACTTTTCAAGACCTCCTGAACCCAACAATTTGTGTTCACGAAGCCTTCTGTCTGTCTGTCTGTCTGTCTGTACCGGCCGGGGAATACGCTAACTGCGTGATATGATGAATAAAGTAGGCGCCGCCGTATGAAATGACCAACAAGAAAAGAAAATATAATTGTTTTAATGTTTTTCGTTACTTGGATACGGAATAATAAAGTTAAACATTTTAAAACTAAGCTCGATCGAGGAAATTCAATTTTGATTGGGAGGCATCAGAGATAGTGCAACAATGTCACGAAACAGGGACACATCAACAATCAACAATATTTGCAAAACAATACAAATTTATATTTTGGGATGAAAAAAGTAATGTAAATAAACATAAAACAAAATATAATTAATTTTAAATATGTTATCCTTAAAGTAGTTTTTCCTTGGTGTTAGAAAGGCCTGTGTGGTCCCGCATGAATCACAGTTATAATATTATAAGTAATAAATTACTTTGAGCACGTTTTATTATTGTTATACACCACGTGTGTGTGGTCTTTATAAGAGACGGCACCATATGTTATCAAATCGACACGAAGACACACCAGAATTAATTAATTTGGGGATGACAGAAAACAAACAAATAAATAATTATATATTGAATAAATTTAAATATCTAGAGTTTAAGGCCTCATTCCCATAACAAAAACAAATATTATTATAGATATTAGTATACATAGCATAGATTAAAAAATATTAAATACTTAGCATAAGGAAAAATTGTGAGAATTGAAAATTATTTATTCATTAAAAATTATCTCTTATACATCAGGTCGTAGAGAGTAAATTTGTGATTCGTATTGAAGACAATTATGACGTAGTGATAAGATGATGAGACAAACTTTGCTATTTACCTTACAGTGGAAAAACGAAGCCGTGGCTTTCTTTGGAAGTATCTATCCGTATTCTTGGATAACTTTATGTTTTAAAATAAACTTACGGGAAACAAAATCCTGTCATCTTCTTGCTTTTATCAAAAAATTAATTAAGCTCTCATTTTGAATTTGAAATTCAAGGAAAGTAAAATCTATGTCAGAAAGTTAATGAAAAAAATAGTAAGATATCTGTAGAGAAAGAGAAAATAGACGGAAATAAATTAGGATTAAATAAGGAGATAAATTAATTGAATAAAGTATTTAGTCACAGTAATAAACAAATGAGTAACATCACGAAATAAATTGTCCTCATCAAGCCACATTCTAAAATCCCTGTGACTTCTCATTTATGTATTAATTGCCATTAGAAGGAACCCAAGTCCTAGTTCTTCAATGTCCAGAAAGAATGCGCTTGCTGTATGATAGTTTCATGAGCCAGCAGGACCAACCTCGCGCCGTGAAATAGCTCTTCAATCCAGCGAATACAAGATGACCAACCTAACCTCGGCGTCTCCCATACAACGCTTCTTACTCGTAACTCCGGCCTCTCCTTAAGAGGAAATTGGTCCTGTGCCGACATTGCTCCCAAATGTGGCAAAGTACACCGTGCGGACTCTTAGGGAAATCATGTTTACGAAACAATAAAAATGCTATAATATATTATTTTGCATTTTTGAAGAGCGTAATAATATGGCGACGTACCTATATTTTAATCTATTTCATGATATGTTTGAAAAGCTCATAAATCCTTAATAGATTCGTTTAAAATAAATCGTGATTCAGAAATAAATAATAAAAATCTAAAAGCTATATATATATATATACAAAATTATCTAACTAAGACGTTTCCATAAAAAAAATCCATAGTCCCAACAGAAAAAACTGAATAAATATGATTTTAAAACGATTATTTTTTTAACGGTTGCTCTGTTATCTGGAGGAAAGACTCTGAACTACCCGACCGGTTGACGAGAGATATGGTTTAGGGGAGGGGGGCAGGGGAGGTTGGTTGAACGAAGTAAACACAAAAGGAATTTGGATAGTGTCCGCCTGACCCGCGCCTGGTGCTTTGGGCTAAAGGAAGATAAGAGAAGTCAGAAATAACTCATTAGCACATTTATGCTACAGTGGTATTGACGTTTGTCTTGAGAAGTCACAATGAATACTTCGGGATTTGACAGAAGAAGAGGCTATATATAAATCACATCTACATTTATGCGCCCCACGTAAGAAAAGACGAGGAATAGAATTAAAATTAATATTGGAAACAAAGGTAGTCTACAAATTTATTAATTTAGAACATGTAATTCCAATTTAATTATCTATTTTTCAATTAAAATATGTAAAGCTGAATTTTATATATTAATCTATAAAATGATAATTTACAGCTAGAGAAAATATCAAATACCTTCCTAATAAATTGGGATTTTTGAAACGATGCCTGATTGAAGTATTCCACTAAACTAAATTTAGGATTTGGGATATATTAAAGGTGATATCGAAACAAATATGCCAGCGTTTGCCTCTAGTGTGTATGGGAACACCTCAGTGAAAACAATAAATGTGTTGAAAAACATTCATAAAGAACCATTCTTTGACAGGTTTAAAAACTATTTTTATATCTTGCAACTTTGTTTTTGATAAATCCTATCAATGACAATTTTAAAAAAAATCCTAATAAATAAAGATATAAATACTGTATCTTTCATTATTTGTTCTAAACATATCTTTCTTCCAAGACTACTATAGGCTGTCGTGAATCCTAACTGTATATTACAAACTTGTGAAAAAACCTAAACTGTGATGACGTACACGCTAAGTTCATTTAACGTGGTTTCCCGTTGACAGTCATCGGGGTTCAAATCCCGGCTGGGTGTAGCTATGGTTTTTTTTAAATGTTATCTTAAATGTTTTCCATACACTTCTTCCTTGAAAATTTGGGTACATTTTAACTAAGTTTTACTTTACCCATTCCAACTCTATTAGCTTTATTAAAATGCATGTTTCCCGGATAGGTATTAAAACCCCGAGAAAAAAATAAGGTAATTTGTATTAATTACAAAATTATTGGACCTTAGGGAATTAATTGTAGTGCCTACAAAAATCACTAAGAGACTTTTTTATTTTTATACACCCACTTTGGTGGCCGCGTGATCTAAAGCTCTACTCTCGCAATAGACTATAGACTGTCGATGACGGGGAGTTTAAGGTTCGAATCTAGGTTGGGTGTACTGAGGGTGGTTTTCCAAAATGGTTTACTACTCTACCTCCACGTAAATGAGGGTATACTTAATATTGATATAACCTTCCTAATCCCAAAACCCTTAGCTCAATTAGTTTATAAGCGTAACACCCGAACGGGTAGTAAGACGCGGTGTTAAAAAAAATACTTTTTACCGTATTTTTCAATTTTAATTTTTCATACCATTAAAGAGCATTTTGGAGACAATTGCAAACTGATTTTAATTGTAATAGAAAAAAACCAAAGTTGCTGGAGGCAGATAACGGTGATCTGAGAGTCCACACATCACATCTATTGAGACTGTAGTTGTGAATGATGTTAGTTATGCCGTTCCATCAGAACATTACTTTGATATGGATAACGATAGCGCTTTTACAAAACCACAAAGGTAAGCGGATCCAAAAGACACATTTTAATATAGTTCATTTAAACTGGGTTTTGTGTTTATCAGACTATTCATATTATAGGCCTGCTTATAAACTAACACTGGTAATAAATTAAAATGTTATCAATGTTGACCAACAAAAAATTGGTGTATTTTATATAAAACCCTTCTTACCAGAATCTACCATTGCAAATCATAAAACCAAACTAAGAATGAGCAAGCTTTAAATAAGCTCAATGACTATTTAAAAAAAAAAGTTTGTAATCAAATCAATATTTTTACAAAAGGAAAATAAGTTTATTTGTATATTGAATAGATTGCAATAAAACCTTGTAATAAAAAAATAAGTCTTCCTTTGCACAAAAGTGATGTACAGTATAGGCTCTTTGTTTTAACGACGGGGCTAGTATTATTCCGGGGCAAGGTGGCCCAAATATAATAAATATATACGTACATAATATGTAGTGCTTAAAAATAGCATCATCACGATCATCAACATATCTTAAACAGTGGTGGATTCCGGAGGGGGCGATAGGGTTGATCCCCCCCCCCCCCCCCCGGAAAGAAAAAAATCGAAAATATTGAAAATAATATCTTACTTTAATTTTGTAAAGAATGACTCTACCATTTCCCTTGCCCAAACTCCTTCATAACCTAACATCAAAATAAGAGTTTGGGAAATATCTTGAATAGGAATTTGTCACAATTTAAATCACAAATCTTCTCTGAAAGTTTCCTGGATTCGGCTGATGTGCCCAGCATACTTCTAGCTGGAATAAATTTCATGTGCGGGAAACATTTCTTTACAGTGCAGAAATTAGTATATTTTTAGCTTCAAATTATAATAATCTTAGTTTTGCCTGGAATACTGATACATTGTTTGCTAAATCTGAGATGTAATTATTTTTCTCTTGATTTCCTCTGAAAGTTTTCAAAACCTTGCCTCTGCTGCAGTAAACACGGTCATCATATTTGGCCTCGGTTTCCATTGAGGAAGCCTTTGAATTGTCGGTGATTGAGTCCTCTGATTTAATGAAGTTCTCTGTTTGCACTAATGTCCGTATCAGATTTCTTTAGCCCAGATATTTTACAACCAAATTTTACTGGTGTAAGCCTATAATGCAGTGATATGCAATAAGTGTGTTGGCGTGGCAAAGTTATCACATATGCTTTGTGAGGAGAAACACTATTCCATTGTTTGCTCCAATCATTGTAGACAAATTTAGACAAATACCTTTTTGATGCCTTGCAGCAGGTCAGAACCCTTGGTCTGTCCATCCATGGAGTACAGAAAGACGAGTTATTAATAAATTTAGAATTCTTACGTCACACCTGGAGCAAATATGCTCATTTGAACGGTTGATGTTATGTCAGAGAACTCATATATGGCTAGTGAAAAAAATATGCCAATTTTTTGAAATTTTCAAAAATTTTGATGCAATAATATGTGCAATATCTGTGACACTGCGTTACATAGATATTCGATTAAGACATATTCCCTCAAACTTCTTCACGCAATTAACACAAGGTTTTTAAGATACGGCTACCAAACAATTATTCACACAGCCCCCATAAATAAACGGACTCGATGTCATAGCTGCTGTTGAAGTATCGGTAGACTTACTAAGTATAAACTTTAAAAGTTTTATTAAGGGACGAAAGCATTTAATCATATTTCGCTGACAACCTAGTCTAAGTAATATGAGAATATGCTAGGAATTTATTTTGCAGAATTTCATTTAGTCGGTTGGCCGCAATAAATGGCATGGCGGGCCATGGGCTGTGCACCACTGTCTTACCATATCGGTGGGAAAAGGGTTAATTTTTGCCTTAAGATGTCCTACTCTTCTAGAAGTCATGCTGCTGTAGTTTCCTACAATACTAAAACTCCTCTATATAAAATACACAAAGTAATGTACCAAGCTAGTCCCGGGAAGTTTACTAAGAAGATGGAGATGTGAAGACTTCGTCAAATTGAAAGAACAAGAAGTATGCCTGAAAAAGAGAAGAAAAAGAACCCATTTAGACCTAGGTTGACTAATAATGACAAAGACTATGGGCCTTGTGCTCAGAAGCCTGATATGGTTACGGAAGAATTTGATAGAGAGAAAATTAGATTTATTGCTACTTTACCAAGCACATCAGAGCAACGTGAGGAGCTTGAAAGAGGGACACTTGTCCAAAGAAATAGTGGTCGATGGAAAGAAGTACGGCGAAAGCTGCTCACTGCCTCTAACTTTGGACCCGTTTGTCGACGACTTCCTCACACATCTTGCGAAAAGGCTGTTCAAGGAATACTCAATGATGATTTTGACACAGATGCAATGCTGTACGGTAGAGATAATGAGAAGAATGCTATATTGGCTCTTGAAAATAAAATGAATGTTAAAGTTGAGCCTTGTGGGCTCTTTGTTGATCCGGAATTATCTTACTTGGGAGCAACTCCCGATGGTCTAATAGGATCTGACACCATTATTGAAGTGAAGTGTCCACCCTCAGCAAGGAACATGACACCAGAAGAAGCTGTTTTAAAAAGAAAGTTTACTTTTTGGAACATAAGCAAGGACATAAAAGAAATTACGTGCATTAACAAAAAACACACTACTATCAAGTGAAAGGCCAACTTCACGTGATCAGGAGAAGTTACTTTCTCTTTGTTTTATGGACAAATGTGGGTATAAAGGTCGAGAAGATTTTCAGAGACGATGCATTTTGGGCTAGCCACATGGAGAAAAAACTGAGCCAGTTCTATCTAGATTGTCTCCTGCCAGAGCTTGTAGATCCAAGACTCAGACGATCCATGCCGATTAGAAATCCACCTTACATAACAAAGGCTATTGAAGACAAACAAAAGGCTGACAAATGTAAGGCAATGGCCCTTGAGAATTCCAATTCAAAACCTAAAGTGAGGCGAAAGCTTTAGTTATTAGGCTTCCAAACGCAAATATAGAGCTAAACTTTCCTTACCTCAATTTTGACTTGTTTTTTAATCGTTTCGTGATTATGTGCTAAAAACAAAATATATAATCTCTAAAATTATGAATAGTTATAAAATTAAAATTGTCGACTGTGTTTGTTGAAAAGTTACCTAAACTCAAATGTCTTGTATTCTATTGTGATTGTGATCGTTTTATAGCGTTCTATATAAGGGTGTGTCGAATAAATTGCTATTTGCTTCCCATACAATTATATAAAACAATTTTTTTAACTAATTAATAAAATAATCACAACATTTCTAAGTGGTCAAAGGTGGGTAAATGATTGTTTTGGAGCGTATATTGACATTTCGAAAAACTTTTATCCAACTATGTTTTTAAATTTCATATAATAACTATAGTATGAAGAGAAATATGTTGAATATATCAATGCGAATGTGTTCAATTCATTATTTTATAAAATTATTGGTGAATGTATAGAATCACCAAAAGTAAAAGTAATTTACCAGTAATTTTTTTAATATACCTATCCACTTTGGTGAAAGTATGAAACATCGACGGTATTTTCTACATCTGCCATTGATTTTATAAAATATATAAGTTATGCTGAATATATTATAAAACATATCTCGAAACTAATCAAATCTTTACTTAGCTTATCAACATTCACCAGTGACTGATGGTAATTTATAAAATCACCGGTGACTTTATAAAATTTTCAGTGATTGAAATAGTTTTTTTTGTAGATTCACCCAATGTAAGAAATACGAAAAGTAGCAACAAATGAATAAAGGCATCTAATTGGCTGAGCGTTTGAGTCACTCAGTACACAAGCCAGCTCGTTAATTATATTCTCAAAGATAATGGAAGATAATCTCAGTTGTTAAAAATTAGGTAATATGTTGGAAGTTGGAAGAATAAATAAACCTTAAAAATACACACCAATGTGCAATCAACATTGTTACTCTACTTATTAAAAATAAACGGTACGGACGACGGTGCACCGCACAGTCTTTCTCCATCTCTCATATTAAAATGCACTGATTTACTAAAAACTTGTAATAGTTGTGAAACGAAATAATAGATTCCCCATATTTTTACAGAAACACTCCACCAAAGGTCATAAAGGAAATATACACTGCTAGCTATTTAATTCCTTACTCCATGGCATTGGTTATTCGGAACACTTGCAGAAATATAATAAAAGGGGAACATCTTTTTCCACCAAAGAGCATAACAATAAATTTCATATTTAAAAGATCTCCAAATTTATGTTTTTTATATTGCTTATATCTCAGAAACTATTGGTTTTTTGAAATATGTTTCGAATAAAATATTTGTTATTTTTAACAGTACAAAAAAATTACAGTTATAAGTATTTTCGTATCTCAAATAGTAGCGGAGAAATGATCAAAATTGGAAATTAACGCTTATGTAAAGTAACCTTAAAGTCACTTTCATAGGAAATGGAAAATTGCCATTTTGTTTGTAATATTAAACAATACGTAAATCAAAAACATTAAACAAAACATTTGGCTCTTCACTAAATATTAAAATAAACATAAACATATGTTTGTAATAATTTTCAAAACAATTAGGAGTTTTAACTTTTATTTATTTATATTTTATCGCTAGAAAAAAATTATTTTCAATACATTTATTTTGTGTAAGTGAACTTATCTAAAACTATGCAAACTAATATAAACATCCTAGGCCAAACCTAAATACACTTTAATTGACTTCAACCAATTAGAATAAAACTCTGGTAGTCCGAGATTCCGGATAATCTGATCAGGGGGCCATTTATTGGCATTCCTTTACCCCTTTCTTGAGTTAGCCACAAAAAAAGTGCCCCATTAAACTTTGCAAACGATTACTATTTCAATGTTCACGACTATTCAGAGATTAAATTAATGTTGAGGAACCAAAAAATTACATTTTAGAATTAATTTCATTTCTGTCACCGATGATTTTCCAACTACAAACTTCTTAGCTAGTTTAGTCGCAACTTTACAATTACCGAGACATTTTAAAACTTCCAGTTTTTTTCCCATAGACGTGTCCACAGAAGGGCACAGGTAGGCCCCCATTTGTTCCTTCAAATATTGTGTTCAATGAGGCAAGCACGCACGCACACACACACAACTGTAAGAAATCATTGCTTCGTGTGAGAAGGATGCATATAATTCTTATTACAATTTAAAAATATTTCTAAATAACTTACAGAGTCTTATGATTTGATCGCTCTTAATAAAATATAAAGATATGGAATAAAAAAAATCCGGGAATGGACTACTCTGAATAGCTTCCATAAAGAAAAGCTATATTTAAATATATTCTTATAAAAAACTTTGGGTCAGTGGCGGTGGAACCGACGGGTAAGGGGGGGGGGGCACTGCCCATGGGACGAATTAGCCCCCCATGGAAAGAAGTTTCTCTCTCCTAGATACATTTCAAACACTTCGACAGTATTGAATATTAAACTAAAAGATTGCCTTAAATAGAACTCAAAATGATTTCTATGTGCATTAAATTTTCGAAAATTAACTGGAGAAGACCACACCCTATAACTTCTAGAATAATGTAACTGTACGGAAAAAAAATCAGTGTAGAAGCGCTCTAAATAGCATCTAGGGTCATCTAATTAAATAAATCTAGGCAAGGGCACACTCAAGATAAGTTTAAAATTGTTGTAATTTTGAAGAATTTTCTTGCTATAAATACTACTAATGGATTTTGAAAGCCTTTAATTTTTAAAAATTGGCCAGTGGAAGATCACTTCAAACATCTGCTAGAGGCATCTACTTAATTTTCGGTAATTAATATAAAAATATTGTTAGATATAGGACTCTTGAAAAAGCTACATATAGTTGTATATGAGTAAATACAGCATTTGACAAGTACAATCCAGCTCTTGGAAGCGTCTATCCCTTAGACATATTGATAGTCATTGCAAAAGCCACTTTATTTTAACTCACATTAAAAAAAACATGTTTTAACGTAAACTGAGTATGCTATGACAGAAGTCGGAAAAAAAAATCCTAACCACTGAGACCTTATTCATCGCTGTAGGCTTTGTGTTAGTTGAGAAAAAGGAATGTTGACAACAGAAATAATATATACGATAACATTAAATATTATCAAATAAATAATATTTATTGAGTATAGAAAAACATGAATATGATTACGATCAAACATTCTATAACAATCTTGCCAAAACAACCAAACAACCTGCTTTGGTATCCGCATGGTCTAAACTTTAAGGCATCGTTCTTGAAATAAACTGGACTGCCGCAGAAGCAGAACTTGGGTTCGTATTTTGGTTGGTTGTACTGAGGGTGGTATTTCATAAACACTTTTTCACTCTCCCTTCACGCAAATGTGAGTCCACTTCCTCTAAATTGAACCATTCTTATCCCTAAGGTAAGGTGTCAGACTTCTGTGCTAGGGTCCGGGGCTCAATCCTCGGTCCCGGCACAGATTTATCTGATTTCCAAACCCTTCCTTCACCTTTGACACATCTTGTGAATGTGGGGAATGCCAGGCCTCCACCGTGGTTCGGATTCCACGTTAAACTGTAGGTCCTTCATTTCATCTCACAATCACCCTATCATTACACATTAGCGAAATGCGTATAACCCGAACGGGTAGTAAGACGCGGTGCTAATAATAATAATAATATTATTATTATTATTATTATTATTATTATTATTATCTTATCCCTAACTAGTTAGCACATTTAATACACATGCATGTACCCCTAAAGGGTAGTAAGGTGTGATGATAAACAAATAAAATAAAACAAACAACCAAACAGAATGTATGATTTCCACTAAAATAAAGAACACAACACAACACTAATAGCTAAAAGAGATCACCTTTGCTTTTTTAAGAAAAAGCCTACATCAGTTTACATTCCTGACTGTTATCAGTAGTGTAATTCAATGGTGCTCAGCAAAGAGCCTATCGTAAGTTTTTTTTTTGCGTTATCAGCATCGTTCACTAATTTAAATCATTACTATAATGGAGTAAGGGTGAGAAGGGTTTAAAGTGAAGGTGCACTAGCAATTGAATGAAAATATGGAAAAATTCTATTTTATAAATTACGACCACAGTTTTTTTTTATTTGAAGATTTTTTATCGTACATTTTATGAACACACTGATTTTTCTACAAACTAAACTAATTCTAGAGCAAAAACATCACCCAGTTCTCTAGCCGATAATAACTAACCAATGATATACTTTCAATCATGCCTGGATTAGAACCCGTGAACCCTAGATCAGTAGGCACACGCGTTACCTACCAGCTGTTCTAAAGTGTACAACTTCCCTAAAATAAATTTTACTGAAATTCAAATCTTAACTTGATTACCAATGAAGACAAGATGTAATGAAGACTTGACGACTGTTCCAGATTTTTTTTAAAAAGTTATCCTTAGTAATAAATTACTATGTTATGGGAAAATATGTTTTGTGGCTTGTTTCACACATAAAATATATTTTAAAATATTTAACATTGTCTAGCCTTTTAACCTAAGAAACTAAAAGTGTTTTTGCTATTATATGAATGTAAAATTGAATACAATTTGTACATGTACTATAAATTAGTGTTTGGACGAGATGTGGTGGCATTGCCCTAGTCTAGAGTACAGTTTTCAACGTTACCTACCAATTCAACTGTCTAAAATCACTCGAGATCATGCGGATCTGAAGTGGCGACATATGCTCTACCACTTCAAAATGCCACAACGTGTCAAAGGAAAGGGGGCTTCTAACCAATATATATATTTATTTATAGAAATAAATTTGAACGATTTTTGTAATCTAACACATTAACCCTTGTTAATTCAAAATATATTTTTTTTAAATCATTAGTCGACTGTTTCATGTTTTGCTAAAAGTGTTTTAAGAGGTTTTACCATTTTAATTTTTTTTTACTTCGTGTAAAACATGTCAATATCTGATTTTACAAGCGTTTTTACTATTACTACAACGGCCATAAAATTATTGGTTTTCCCGCACGATTGAAACAAGACTTGTGACGTTAAATAGATGGTGCATCGTTACACGGGGGCACAGGGGCCTAATGTAGATTCTAACACTTTAATCAAAATAAAGTCTCAATCATTTTTTTCTCTAGGTTATATTACTTTTACTAGATGGATTAGTGAATGGTATAAAATATAGTATTTTTATTTTCTGAAAATAGATATTTACGTTTATGAGCTACAAAATAGCAACTTTACTTAGATGGTAGAAAAAGGACCACGCTTGGGCCGAGACCTTTGGGTTAAACAAAGACGACCAGTCCAGCGCCTGTAAGAACCCGAAAGAGCAAACGAAGGGTAAAATGCCGTTTTACTATTCTTTTCTTTCTTTAAACTGCTGTCCTCCCCAAGATAATTACACATCCCTTCTGTGTGCTCGAGAGTGTTGTCTCTTGAAGAAAGAATGACAGAGTAAAAGAGGACTAGGCGATTGTCAGTTCACCGAGTATTTCCTCTCTATACTGGATTACTTGTCTCTGACGTATTCATCTAAGCTCCACCTCCCTCGCACACGCACGGGCTGCGCAACTTCAAAACTGGCATTGAGCTTTCGGATAACTGACGTTTCCTCCGGGAATATAATATGTGGGTGGAAATGAGGAAAAGAATAGATTCGGGAAACGTACGCCATTACTCGTCAGTAAGTTGCTGACATCTCACCTACTGTCAAGGAATGTAAGACTCTGAATATAGAGAACAATAGTTTCACAGGTTGTTCGGTGTGGAACATTGTCTTACCTTACATGACGAGAACAGATTCAGGGTGCTCGGAAACAAGGTGTTTAGGAGGATATTTGGTTCAAAGGCGATTATATTACTGGGGAGGGGAGGAGGTTACATAGTTATTAGTTACATACCCTGTATTCATTACAAGATATAGTTAGGCCAATCAAGGCTCGTGGATTATGGTGGGCTGGACATTCAGGGCGAATGGGGGATTCTGGAAACTTTTTCAGGGTACTGACTGGTAAACCCAATGAGAAGAGACCATTGGTAAAACCTAGACATGGCTGGGGGTAACATCAGACTGTACCTGAAAGAGATAGGGTGTAATGAGGTGGACTGGATAGAATTAGCTCAAGATAGAGATAGGGTGTAATGAGGTGGACTGGATAGAATTATCTCAAGATAAAGATAGGGTGTAATGAGGTGGACTGGATAGAATTAGCTCAAGATAGAGATAGGGTGTAATGAGGTGGACTGGATAGAACTAGCTCAAGATAGAGATAGGGGTATGAGGTGGACTGGATATAACTAGCTCAAGATAGAGGTAGGGTGTAATGAGGTGGACTGGATAGAATTAGCTCAAGATAGAGATAGGGTGTAATGAGGTGGACTGGATAGAATTAGCTCAAGATAGAGATAGGGCGTATGAGGTGGACTGGATATAACTAGCTCAAGATAGAGGTAGGGTGTAATGAGGTGGACTGGATAGAATTAGCTCAAGATAGAGATAGGGTGTAATGAGGTGGACTGGATAGAACTAGCTCAAGATAGAGATAGGGCGTATGAGGTGGACTGGATATAACTAGCTCAAGATAGAGGTAGGGTGTAATGAGGTGGACTGGATAGAATTAGCTCAAGATAGAGATAGGGTGTAATGAGGTGGACTGGATAGAATTAGCTCAAGATAGAGATAGGGCGTATGAGGTGGACTGGATATAACTAGCTCAAGATAGAGGTAGGGCGTAATGAGGTGGACTGGATATAACTAGTTCAATATAGGGATAGTTGTCGTACCTTTGTAAGTGCGGCAATGAAGCTTCAAGCTCCCAATGCTATAGAGTAAGTTATTATGCAAGAACAGTCCCAAAACCCACATAGTGTCCGGTTCTTTTACCTAAAGGTTTTCCCACTTTTCCTCCATACAAATTCATGTACATTTCCTCTATCTTCCTCATCCCCATTCCATTAGCGTGATTGATTTATGCGCTAGGTCAGTGGCGGAGCGAGATCTTTCTTCTTGGTGGGGCCAGGCCAAAGCTTACCGGTAAAGAGTTCACACCGTGCTAACATATTAAATTAAATTCATTTTAGTCTCCTAATCTTTAAAAATCAATAGAATTTCCAAATTACTGAACTAATCTACAAAGAGAAATCATTAAAAAAAAATGCAAGTTTTGAATTAAACTTACCAAGTGATAACATTACTTGTACACAGGGCTGGATTTAAGAGGGGACGGTCGGGGCGGTCTTCTCCCCCCCCCCCTCAGAAAGAGGCCCCCTCCTTCCCACAGAAAGAGGGCCCCCCCCCCCAAACTCCCGAAAGAAACGAAAAAAACCTCTATTTTTCTATTTTAAATGCTTTCTTGTTTGTATCTAACATAATGTTATTCTTGAACGAAATAATGAGGTATAATCAAATTAACGTGAGTTCAGCTTAAATTAAGAATAAAATTCCTACCGACATTTGAAAGATGAACTAGGAAAGTCCCCGTTGATCAGATATAATTTTGCGCGCTAACTAATATGTTGGGATAGGTTTAACTGGTAAAAAATATTAAATTTAATGTAACGGTATCTTAATCTTATAAATTTAACTAAATAGTATACTGAATAAATTACACGTAGTGAACTTATTTAAGCACTATGTTGGGTTAGGTTTATCTTGTAAAAACTATAAAATTTAATTTAAAGATATTTTAATCTTATAAATTTTACTAAATAGTCTATTGAATAAATTACACATAGTGAACATGTTGCGGTAGGTTTACCTTGTAAAAACTATTAAATTTAATTTAAAGGTATTTTAATCTTATAAATTTAGCTAAATAGTCTAATAAATAAATTACACGTATGGAACTTATTTAAGCACTATGTTGGGATAGGTTTATATTGGAAAAACTATAAAATTTAATTCAAAGATATTTTAATCTTATAAATTTAGCTATAATAAATAATAAGTGTTCAATCTAAAAATAACTAATAATCTAATTACTATTTTTTTTAGAAAACCGACTAAATCAAACAAGGATTTGTTTTAAAAAACGCCATATAATATAATTTCATTACATATTAATATTAGTAAATCTTAATCCTACTAGACATAAATATATATATTTTTAACACTAATAACACATGAACCCCCATTTTATTTTTTTGAACTTATAAAATGGGGTTTCATGAACATTTATTCACCCGCCTCGGTGGCTTAGTTGGCTAACGCGCTAGTCATGTTGAGCTCGACTGCTGAGGACGGGGAGATCCAGGTTCGAATCTCGGTCGGGTGAACTGGGGGTGTTTTTCTTAAAGTTTTTTCCGCTCTCTCTCTCTCCTCTCTCTCCTCTCCACGCAAATGCGGGTTCACTTCTTCTAATTAAACCTTCTCAATTCCTATTCCATTAACGTAATTAGTACTTAAAGCGTATAACCCGAACAGTAGTAAGACGCGGTGCTAAATAATAATAATAATGATAACATTTATTCAATTTTAATAACCTAGTCTATTAGTAATATAAATAGGTATTATAAATACAATATCCTATTTATTTATTTGAATATAAGATTTTATATAGAATATATTTTAACTATTTAAGATCAATTATATTAATATAAATACTTCATTATATATAAATATGACTTAAATATTAATTAATTATAACTAAACAAATATGAAAATAAATAATTAATTCAATATTTTAATATAAGAACTTATATTAATTTATTATGTATATTTAAATATAATGTATATACAATATAAAATTAAATATTTAATATATTATATTAATTTATATATATATTGTTTATATAAAAAACTTATTTAAATTATATAATACATTATATATATTAAATTAGATAATTTATATTAATATAAATAATTATATAGTATAATAATGTTTAATAGTGATCTTATTATAATAAATTTTTTATTAGGCATTGGTCTTTTAATTATTAAAATTATTATAATGATTATATAATTAATTCCGTATATTAATTAAATTCTTATTATACCACCAATTTTAAAAAAAATACAATTATATGAAAAACTATCAGTACCAAAATCCAGTTTCTCAAATTTTCAAAAAGTATGCCCATTTTCTAAAAAAGTATCGGCATACTTCGAAAAAGTATCGCATACCAAATTAATTAATATTTCACATTATAAAAATATTTATATTAAAAATCCCTTCTATTCTAAGTCTCTATAATATTAAAGTGTATACATTTTTATACGTTAATAAAGCTAAATTAAACACAAACACATTTGTATACACATAATTGATACAGTTTTTTATTTTAATAAATATAAACATTTTAGCTTAAAAAAAATTGTACAAAATATAATATTAAGAAATCACATTGAAATTAAACATAATATAAATAGATTCAAATAATTAGCTACACTGAATAAATTATTAGAGCTAATCTTATAAATAATAATTCACTAACATTTTACTTTTATTAATAGTAAGTAGGATTAAAAAGAACATGTTTAATATAAAAAGAATAATATTTATATAATTTTATAAATTAATATTATTAGTCAAAAACTAAACAATAACTATATTTAATTATAAACTTTAATTGCAATCCAATTCTTCTAATGCTATCAAATAGATAAATACAACGTGTGTCTAAAACATTGCATCAAACTTTGGGAGGCTATTCCTTGGGGGAAAATAGAATAATTCACATCAGCAACCTAGGGTCCATCTTGAATATTAAGGGTGGTATACACCCCTAAACATAGAGCTAAAAACGACTATTGTGTGAAATATTATGAAAACTGATTAAGGTATTACAACGAATCTTTGTATACTACCTATTGAAACCTTGATCATTAATAAACTAAATGTGCTGTTACCGTTACCCCCACCCCCATCATGTAAAAAGGGGGGGGGGGGTTGTAACACTTTTTTCTGCAATAAAATATAACAGATTAAGTATTACTAGCTTTGACTTAAGATTACAAAATATTAAGGAAAAATTAACAAAAAAGGTGTCTTGGAGAAATTGTATATCTTTCCCCGTTTCCGAGATAATCGTGCATGTTTGATTTCAAAGACAAGTGTAAATTCCTGCCAGGTAGGCAACCAGTACAGCTGTTTCGTGGCCAACACGCTCTCCTCACCTTAATCCGCTGGACTTCTTTCTGTGGGGTTTTTTCAAAGCTTTGGTGTACGAGACAGCCATTGAATCCGAGGAAGACCTGTTAGTCAGGCTAAGTGCTGCATGTGATAAGGTTCAAGAAACACTACGTGTTTTCGAAAGATTACGCCAGTCATTGATACGCCACCTCAATTATTGCAATGACGTTAGGGGCCACTATTTTAAACACTTGCTATGAATCTGCTTTTGAAGCTAGGAATTAAAACATACAAGAACTATATTTAGTATTTCTTAATTTACCTTTCAATACTCCAGTGAGTGTAATGAATATAATCCCACCCAAGTGTGAACTGTGTAAGCATAACTTACTAATGTGATAAATAGCAACACATCGGAGCTTATGAAGAAGGAAAAGTATCTGAGCTTCTCCGTCATAACACACAAACCAGCCTTGTTTACCAAATGTACGTGATACATAGTCACACGTGCTGGTAAAAATGGTTAAACGACTGCAGTGCGAAGTGACACTGCGATTATGGTTGCCTACCTGGCAGGCATTTACACTTGTCTCTAAGCTCAAACTTGTGTGATTATCTCGAAAACGGAAAAAGATAGACAGTTTATCCAAGGGACCTTTTTTTTGTTAATTTTAATCTTTATTTTGTAATCTTAAGTCAAAATTAGTAATACTTAATCTGTCATATTTTATTGCAGAAAAAAGTGTTACAACCCCCCCCCCCCCTTTTTACATGATGGGGGTGGGGTAACGGTAACAGCACATTTAGTTTATTAACGATCAAGGTTTAAATAAGTAGTATACAAAGATTCGTTGTATACCTTAATCAGTTTTCAAAATATTTCACACAATAGTCGTTTTTAGCTCTATGTTTAGGGGTGTATACCACCCTTAATATTCAAGATGGACCCCAGGTTGCTGATGAGAATTATTCTATTTTCCCCCAAGGAATAGCCTCCCAAAGTTTGATGCAATGTTTTAAATACACGTTGTATAAATGAAGTGCCTGACTAAAGGGTCATTTTGATAGAATAGATCAAGTAAGATTCAACTTACCTTTATTATATTTAATAGAATTAAATTATCGCATTCAACACCAGAAACTCAAGTGCATTGTACACTCAAATATATATATAAAAAAAGATAAATTTAAGCTAATAGGTTCATACCCCATATATGGAATTAATTAATATTCCTTTTTCTAATGAAAATAAACTTTATAAAATCTCTTTTTAATTACCCTTACAATTGGAACTCTAATTTCTATTTCTTCTAATTTTTGATTAGGGGTGTGAATAGGTTTAGAAATTAACCTATAATCTTTTACCCCTTTAATTTCAACTACTAATAACCTTTTATCCTCTGAATCAGCTTTAAAATGTTTTCTTATTCAAAACATTGCATCAATTGTTTTAATTTTATCCATTATCTTAATATTTATTATTAAATCTATAACTATACAAATTTACATTAACACTTA
>JBCFYV010000787.1:0-86106 GCA_039000515.1 Timema cristinae
AACCTTCCATCAACAATAAGAGAGTGTGAATCTTTGAATAGTTTTGTTGGTGCAATTAAAAAACAACTCTTGTCTTAGAGCAGAATTGTATAAATGCAACAACAATAATAATTGTTGAGTGCTATCTAGGTATTTTAGTATATTTTGGTTATTTTATTTCTTACTTTTTATATATTCTTTTTTTATCTTTAAACTCCTTTGTTTGAACTGTATTACTATGGTGAAACATGTAGTCATTAAGTAGGCTAATAGGCCTAACTCTTGACGATTTATTATCTTTTTTTCTATATTTTCATATTCTGCTTTACTCTTTGTCCATAAATAGTTTTAAATAACTACACAACGATAGCTTGGACCTACAAACTATATAGGGTATATAGGCCTACATAACTAAGAAATATAGTATTCTTTTTCATTTATTTTTACTTTACTAAAAAAATCCTTTGAAAAATAATATCACTTAATTACTAACTTTAATTTCCTTTTGTAATATAATTAGTAGGCTAATCACTTTGCCCGTCTCCTTCATTTAGTCTATAAAATGTGTACTTAAGGCCCTGCCTACCCATGAATGCACGTTCTAAACAAAAAATTGTTTTTAAAAAAATATTTAATAATTCAACATTGTTGTTTTTTATTTATTTTAGTAACATATCTGAGCATCTTTCATAATTCTTATGGAATTTTCAAACCATGCTAAAAATAGTTATTGAAATATTTTCATTAAAATGTTTCCATTTCAATGCATTTTAAATGGGAAAACAAAAATTATTAATTGATTTATTTATTTTCTTTGTACAATTAAGCTAGAGTGTTTGTTTATAACACACTATTTAATGAATAATTTCTTTTTCTTTTTAGACATATTTTTTAATTTGGTTTAGCTTCAATAATCACGATGATATTGAGCTCTAATGACTCCCAAGTCGACACTCTAGTCAAAATACATGGTTTTAAATACAACTTTTCCTTCTCCAACTAGTTGTCTTAGCTGATAATAGGTGCCGTTAGTATGAACATTACCCATTTACAAGATAGTATCGTTTTGCAAGCGTTGGCTAACCTGCTTTATCGGAATGCAGGCGGCAGTGGAGGGTTAAACTAATCTCTGTGACCTTCTTGAGTCAAAGAAACATTAATACCATGTGCATTAGGATAAGAAGGACCAATGTCCAATTATGAAAATTTGCGTCATTAAATATAAACATCTTAATATATTCAGTAACTAAAATACTCACAAAGAATTCCTGCTGTGTGAATAAATATAGTTGGTCCCTACTTACTTCAATGAGAGTATTACTCTAGTAATACATTATTTTCAAAGAAAAAACCACATGCTTTTCCACACACAAAGTTTTATGACATAAGCCCTTATTTATCTGAGGCAGTAAAACATGTAAAATTCTTCACTCTTATCTTAAATTCTTTCTTGGGTTTTCTCATTCTTGAGCACTACACGTTGTAATAATAAGTGTTAATATTCAGAGTATATTAAAACTACTGTACATTGAATTTTTAATCCACTATTATAATAAATAAAAATAAACATTCCTGCTCATATCAAACATAGTTATTTTAAATCAAAT
The DNA here is from genome assembly GCA_039000515.1 of Timema cristinae. NCBI lineage: Eukaryota > Metazoa > Arthropoda > Insecta > Phasmatodea > Timematidae > Timema > Timema cristinae. The sequence goes on from JBCFYV010000787.1 coordinate 1,587, forward strand.
TTGGTCTAAATGTAATTTGGAGACGTTCTCAGTATAATTTTATTTTACGGTCTAGGATTTGACTCTGATTGGACTTTGGAATAAGTTATTTTTCAAAAAGTTAATGAACGAAGTTTTTGGTAATCAAGGTGTGAAAATGTTTATTTTATTTTATTAGATTGTTAAATGTGATTACTTTTAATTTGAACCTGTTGCATTCTCGCAGTCTGTGCGCTCGTTTCGGAAGAAATGTATCGAGTGAGTCTCGAACAAGAAGTATCCACTGTGATTACTTTTTATATAATTAACAATATGTGACCTTTTTACTTTCGAACAAAATCCAATGGATTGTATACATTTTGAGGTGGAGAAGTATTTACACAATATTATTTTATATCCTTGTGGAAGAAATGGTGCACAAAGAAACTCAAAGATATAATTGATTATTTAACTGCTTGTCGTAAAGGGTAAGTTTATTTTAATGGTATGCATATTACTGGCGCTTAGGCTATCTGTATCTACAAATTTAAGTACAATGGATGAGTAGCGATTCTTACTGTAGAAATAATATCAAAATTAAGATACAAATAGATATTTATATATAACAATGTAGCGATTATTCTGATATTTCAAGTACTTTAAAAAAAAAAAAAAAGCTCTTAGCTGAAAGTAAATGTTACTAACACTATGTAACGTACTTATTGTATGTTCAAAATCTCTTGTGCCTTGGCCGAGTTCGTATCACGCTAATACTAAGTAATTTCAACCTAACAGGGAATCGAACTAGTCAAGCTACTAGAGCTGATTAATTTACGCAAGCATTGCTTAGTCATAGCAATTTAGCAATATTGACCACGACATGGAGCGGATGATAAGAAAAATATATTTAAAACCATTAAAATTAATGAACTTTTGTGTTCCCTAAGCCATAAAGTAAGTAAGTAAGTAAGTAGTTGATACCCGACCGCCTCTGTTGTATAGTGGTCATATTTACTGGCTTTAGATCCTGAAGTCCCAGGTTCGATCCCCAATGACCCTAATTCTGTCTGTGAAGCAGTGGCTCTGAAACGGAACCAAAATAAACCTCGTGGGGACAAATGAGGAGATTATTGAATGAAATAAGTAGCGCTTCAGTCTAGAAAACTGAGATAGAAGTCTGGAGGGCTCATTGGGCTAACCACATGGCACACTCAGCTTGAAAATTTGGCACTATCTTCGCCAACATACGGCAGCCTCTCGATTGGTATAGCCTGCTTGCAGCCTGACACCACGGAGATATTACTCAAGTTAAACTCTACCAATAGGATTCAAAATTATTCCCAAAAACATTTATTTCTGGAAAATTGTGTAAATCCTATAGATGTTTAAAAACTGTAAACACCGTATTAAATAACAGGTACCCACTTCAGTGGCTGAGTGGTCACTACAGTGTTAATTTGTCCTGCTGATAGCGGAGCACTTGGGTGCAAATCCTGGTCGGGTCTATTAAGAGTAGTTTTCCCTAAATTGATTCCCCATCTACCAAAATAAAAATGCTGGTAGTTAACCTCTCAATTGCTTCTTTCCTCATTACTACCAATTAGATTATCATATATGCGTATGATGATAATAATAATAATAATAAATAATAATAATAATACTTAGCACCGCGTCTTACTACCCGTTCGGGTTATACGCTTTAAGTACTAATTAGGCCTAAGCTAATGGATTAGGAATTGGGAAGGCTGAATTAAAGGAAGTGAACCCGCATTTTCGTGGAGGTAGAGTGGAAAACCATTTAGGAAAAACCACCCCAGTTCATCCAACCGAGATTCGAATCTCGATCTCCCCATCCTCAGCAGTTGAGCTAAACACGACAAGCGCGTTAGCCAATTATGCTACCGAGGCGGTTATATATGCGTATAGCATGAACAGGTAGTATGACGTGGTGATATCAGTAATAAAAATAACAGATATATTTATAGTTAAAATTGTTCTAGTCTTCGAAATGTAACTGCTTTTAAAATATTTTATTGCCTCTTTAGCCTTTAAATTTTAAAAATTAACCAAAGCACAGTGGCCAAATTTAGCAAATTAAATTCTAGTTATTTTTTATTTTACCTGCTTACTAATAAACTCAAATAAATGGTACGACAAAATCGTAAGCTACAATCTCTCTCGTATAGGTTATTTATTATTATTATTATTTATTATATTAATTATTATTTATTATTATTAGCACCGCGTCTTACTACCCATTCGGGTTATACGCACTTACGCTAATGTGTAATGGTAGGGTGATTGTGAGATGAAATGAAGGACCTACAGTTTAACGTGGAATCCGAACCACAGTGGAGGCCTGGCATTCCCCAAATTCACAAGATGTCTTGTCAGAGGTGAAGGAAGGATTTGGTAATCAGATAAATTTTCTGCCGGGACCGAGGATTGAACCCCGGCCACCAGCACAGAAGTCTGACACCTTACCCCTAGACCACCAGGTCACCCTAGGTTATTATAGTTAGTGACAAAATCTTCAAAAATAAGTTATCTCTAATTTTACCTTAAATAATTTTTTCTCTGATAAATAAGTATATATTATTATTTATCGCTATCCTCACCAGATATTTATTTGAAAAAAATTCAAAAGTGGTGCAACAGCATTAACCTGGAGTCACCACTTTGATATAATAATTACTCAAAATGGGTACGGGTACAAAACTTCTTCTTTGTGGTACAAAACGGTACAAAACTAGTACAAAACTTTGGCATGGAAAAAAGTTCAATACTCAAAAGTGGTACAACAGCACAGCATTAATCTGGAGTCACTAATTTGATATACTAATTACTCAAAACGGGTACGGGTACAAAACTTTTTCTTTCTGGTACAAAACGGTACAAAACTAGTACAAAACTTTGGCATCAAAAAAAGTTCATAATTCAAAAGTGGTACAACAGCATTAAACTGGAGTCACCACTTTGATATGCTAATTACTCAAAATGGGTACGGGTACAAAACTTATTTGTGGTACAAAACGGTACAAAACTAGTACAAAACTTTGGCATCAAAAACGTTCAAAATTAAAAAGTAGTAAAACAGCATTATTCTTGAGTCACCACTTTGATATGCTAATTACTCAAAATGGGTACGGGTACAAAACTTTGGCATCAAAAAAAGTTCAAAATTCAAAAGTGGTACAACTGCATTAACCTGGAGTCACCACTTTGATATGCTAGTTACTCAAAATGGGTACGGGTACAAAACATTTTATTTGTGGTAAAAAATGGTACAAAACTAGTACAAAACTTTGGCATAAAACAAATTCAAAAGTGGTACAATAGCATTAACCTGGAGTCACCACTTTGATATGCTAATTACTCAAAATGGGTACGGGTACAAAACGGTACAAAACTAGTACTAAACTTTGGCATCAAAAAGGTTCTAAATTCAAAAGTGGTACTACAGGTTAATAGACGTCTAGCTGACTGGAATGAATAAGCTAATTTTTCTGCCCGAGAGTGTGATTGTATCTTGACGTTATGTCTCCCCACGTTTAGTCAAACTTGGTCGCCTACACACTTTACGGTCCGGCACTACACTTCTTATCTCTCTCAATTCTTGGAAAAAAGTTTGCTTTCTGCCTTTACTGATTACCGGTCGTGGTCGCCAGTCTCCCAATTGTTTAAACAAACCAGTAATTCTGCCAACCTGATGGCTGGAATCCACCAGTTTGTATAACGTTAGCAACGCCATCTATTTTAGAGCTGAAAGCTCAACACGCGCCAGGGAGGGTAGGCAGGGCCTTAATAAAAACCCCTAACCTTGATTTATACAATGATTACAGCTTAATATTTTTCTCTTTATATACATTGATTTGTTTGAATGATCTTATTATTTACATTAGCTGCCATGTGTAATTTTTATATCTTGTCATAAATCTTTTACTGTCTTTATCTTGTAAAATTTTACTTTTGAAAAATTAATTGTACCTATGTAATTAAACTTCATGTGTACTGTAAGCATCTGCTACATTGTAACAAAATAGTCCCAGATGATGGCCTAGGCTGTCGGGGATTTAAAATATATGAATAAAAAAAAATAAATAAAAAAAAAATACCCTCATTTGTGTAAAGAAAGAGTGGAAAATAATTGAAGGCAAACAATTTCTGAGCACACGACTGGAATTCCAGCCCCAACCTACCATCACCTGTAAATTAGACTAGACGAGAGAGATTAGTTTGTTAACGTCCCCACTGGAGAGGGCTATTATTTTTCTATTCATGGTTTTATAAGATGTTTAATCTAAATATTAAAAGAGTTCAAGCTACTGTCCGGCTGGGATTTACCCAAAGGGTCGAATGATCTAAAGCGTCATTCTAACAATAAAATTGGTTGCCAATAACATGGAAGTTAGGGTTAGAATTCCGGTCTGGTGTATCGAGAGGGATTTTGCCCTCAATGGTCGATTTCCACTCCCGCTCTTCGTTAATGCGGGTGCAATTCCCTTAAAATTAAACTTTGCTATTCTATAACAAATTAGCGTATTAATTGGTGCACATGCAAATAATTCATAACAGGTAGTTAGATGGTTGTGGAAAATTAACCTAATGATTTCAATATTTAGATACAAATTTAAAAAATAAAGTTATAAGTACCTAATTAATCTATGTACATGAATGTAAGTACCTAATTATTTTATGTATATGAATGTAAACCACGATTTAATATACAAGAGCAGCATTACTAGCAACTTGAAATAGTAATGTTCTTATTTCTTTTAAACAACTCGCCCTGTCTAAATTTGTAAGAAGATTGGTTGTGCATCAAGCCAGTGTGCTGTTGTGAAATATAAACCAAAAGAGTGGAAAAGCTGTCGCTTTTACTGGAGAATGAATCATCCCGGCCTTGAGTGACAAGTCTTTCGTCCTTCCTCTTTCAGTAATCTGTTACGAACTCATCGAAAGAAAGATAGGTAAAGAAAAGAGGGGAATATTTTTTTACTCCCAAAAGGCGACGAGGTATTTCTACCTGCCCATGTAGCACCCTTAATGATTGAACTTTCATATGAATAAATGATATTTCACATTTAACTCTGTTGATTTGAATGGTTTTTTTTTAAGTTTGAAAGTTCTTTGGTGGTTAAATTTGTAACAAAATGAAGCATATTTAGGAGTAATATTATTCTTGATACATTGATAGTTAAACCACAAATTGGCAATATTCTTCCTCAATTTCACTTTTAAGTTGGGTTTAGACCAAACGAACAAGAACATAGAGCAAGAATAAGAGCATTCGTTCGTGCTCTTTTAGTGTAAACGGTGATTTAACATACTGCTACTAAACTCGTTTACACCAAAAGAACTATTCATAGAACAGCGAACGTGAGGGAATGTGAGAGAATTCTTGTCGTGCGAGTAGGTTTAGACCTAGCGAGCGAGCGAATGCTCAATTCTCAGTTATTTCTATATACCAGCTTACAATACAATGTCTGACGAAGATATTATAATTGCGGCTGCTAGTTTTATTATATTGCACCAGTTAACAACAAAAAAAGAAGAAGAAAAAGACGGTGGTGGGTGACATCTCTGCTACAAAGTCGAAGACAGCATAGTATTGAAAATTCACTTATTGACATGCGTTTGCAAGAAGAAACTGGTCAGTTTAGAAACTTTTGCAGAATAGCATCAGAGGATTTTGATTACCTATTATCTAAAATTGAGAGAAATATTTCTAAAAAAAATACAAACTACAGAGATTCTATTTCTGCACAACAAAGGCTTGATTTGACTTTGCGATTTTTGGCAACGGGTGATTCTTATCCAAGCCTAATGTACCTTTTTAAAATATCGAAATCAACAGTATGCAATGTTATTCTTGAAGTGTGTACGGCTATAATTGAAGGACTACAGGATTTTGTTGAGGTAAGTTTTTAACTCATTTTCTTGTATGAAAGCAATCTAACGACATGTATAGTATCTGCAATAAAATCAATATTATTACAAATGTGTAGGCATCATTTTTTATCCTTCGCCTATGAATTATTTTTTAAAATTTCAAGATGAGAGGGTATAAATAAAACGTTTGGCTTGCTTATTTCATGTTTTGTTTGTTTTTAGACACCGTCAACAGAAGAAGAATGGTTGAGAATTGCACGTAGATTTGAAGAGCAGTGGAATTTTCCTAGCGCTATTGGTGCCATCGACGGAAAATACTGTGTTATACAAGCACCAATCAAGAGTGGTAGCGACTTCATCAACTACAAATCTACTTTCAGTATTGTTTTGATGGCTGTTGTAGATGCTGATTATAATTTCATTTATTCTGAGGTCGGTTGCCAGGGTCGAATATCCGATGGGGGAGTGTTCAGAAATACAGTGTTTGACCAGAAACTTCAAAATGATGACTTAAAAATCCCCCCTGATAGCTATCTTCCCAGAACACAACAAAAAGTACCCTAAGTATTTGTTGCAGACGATGCGTTTCCATTACAAAGCCATATAATGAAACTATATCCTGGTACTCATGTTAAGGGCTCGGGCAAAATAATCTATAATTATCGCTTATCAAGAGCCCGTCGCGTAGTTGAGAACGCCTTTGGTATTCTTTCGTCTGTCTTCCGTATATTAAGGAAACCTATGTTGCTGCAACCAGAGAAAGCTTCAATTGTTGTGATGACATGCATTTACTTGCATAATTTCCTAATGAAAAGAAAGGCATCTCAGTAGCTAGTACGCCCCATGGCCCCTATTTGACCTTTGACCTTTGACCCCAATTTGTGTGACGTAATCATTGCGTGTTATGTTGCAACATCCTGTTTGAGTACCGTGACCTACTTTCCTCTGATTGGTTGCTATAAATATCCTCCTTCCCCCACCAATTTTGACCTGCTTTCCACATCCGGCTCCCCCCTCCCCTCGACTACCAACCCTGGACATGTTGGTTCTTGATGATTGTTAATAGATATATTAGGTCATTGCCCCGGGAAACGGGGTTTTTCCCTAACGCCAGTATGTCGGGCAGACAAGACAAGAATAGATATTGAGGTCATTGCCCGGGCAACGGGGTCTTCCCTGGCGTCAGTTTGACGGAGGGCTCGGCACGAAGCTTACGCTATGGCTGACAAGCCTAGAATGAACATCGGCTCTTCTGTCACAAGGCTCTGTCCCGGAACAAGCAGCATGAAACTTGCGCTATGGTGCTTTGTGGTAGAGTGTGGTAATTTGTTCCAGAGACCCCCCTCCTCCTTCGCCACCCTGACGCCAGACTGCCGGGGCGAAAAGTGACCTCGATAACCGTGGGTTTTCCCAATGACGTAATCATCGCAACCCTGGCGCCAGGTTGGCGGGCAGACAAGTTGGGACAAGAATAGATCGTGACCTCTGCAAGCTGGGTGAATCCTATGACGTAATCATTGCGTGTTATGTCGCAACTCTAGCATCTCTAATTATGCACAATGAGGGTCCTCGGAATCCACAGTTAGGGGCCACTACCCCCGTCACAAGTCTACTAAAATTGCTTGTTTGGTAGCGTCTGTCGAAATGCCTGGAAATGTACCTCCACCCGCAGCTCTCGGACCGGACAACCTGAGTTTTTTCCTATGACGTAATCATCGCGTGTTATGTCCCAACCCTGGCGCCAGTATGTCGGCCCGACAAGACAAGAATAGATATTGAGGTCATTGCCTCGGGCATCTGGTTTTCCCTGGTGCCAATATGTCGGCCCGACAAGACAAGAATGGATATCGAGGTCATTGCCCGGGGCAACAGGGTTTTTCCCTGGCGCCAGTATGTCGGGCAGACAAGACAAGAATAGATATTGAGGTCATTGCCCCGGGCAACGGGGTTTTTCCCTGACGCCAGGTTGGCGGGCAGACAAGACATGTTGAGACAAGATTAGATATTGACCTGGGGCATCGGGTTGTCTGACAGACAAGGCAAGTTGGAACTCGTAAATAAAACACAGATGTTACAAATATATATTTATTTATTAAACATCACAATTATACATTTTTACAGGAATGACGCATAAATTCGTTCATACGTTTTTCTACAGTGTCTCTTAGATCCGTTAGTAAAATTGTTTTTAGTTCACAATCCAACATGTAATAGTCCAAACCGATGACTTGACGTGTATAGTAAGTAGCACTGATAAGATCCAGGTTTTTGATGTGCGTTTCCAACGTAGATTGTTCTAGGTCGATGACATCCGTCGATTCTGTTAGCGTGTCGCATACATCCACGACGAGTGTGTCGATCAGATTGTTGCAATAGTGCAAGACGGGTGTCGACCACATGTCCCGTCGGTCGACGGCGATGTCGGTGAGGTCCCACACCTCACAAAGATGCGCCCAGCTAGGTGCTAGATAGGCGACCCGTTTGATTCCGGCGTCGAGTTTCTCGTTGATGACGACCATACGGACACCGCACATACGTCTCAGAGAGATTTCGTGATTAGTCAGACTAATCTACTGAGGAGGTTGCGTGTTGGTGAAAAACTTTGATATGACCGACTTGTAGGTGCTCAGTTATTGCCATTCTGTACGGTTAAACACGGTGCAGTTCCCTCCACATTTTTCTAGTTGGACATAGGGCGTAAAGTTGTTCTTGACACTCATGCCGACGATGACTCGCTTGGCGTCGACTCCATCCAGCAGGAACAATGTGTTGAAAATACTGGTGACGGCGAGTGGTTTCGCAGGCTTTGCTTTGCTACGGCCAGCGTCTTGACTTTCCATGATGCTCGGTGGTTATGGCCGGCACACCGCCGGGACACCCTTTTTATAGGCGCACGCGGCCTGGATACGGCCTCTTGAAGGGCGACATGACCCTACAGTCTTGAAAAATCTATTGTAATATCTCACCACCTTAGCGTCGTTGGCTGTATGATTGGTGGGCGAGAATAGGTTTTGGAAAGTTTTCAGCGGAATGTTCTGGGTGCGATAGAGAAGGTACATGAGACAGTAATGGCAGCAAACGTCTGATGCGATGCTTTGAAGTTGTAGCTTACTATAATACGTGCGAAAAGTGTTTTTGCGTATAAATGCCAGATGTGACTTTATACGCGGTGGAAAACCATAACTGTCAAAGTATTCTTCCACGCCGTTCTTGTCGATAAAGATGGCGACCCAATGCGTCCCAGGTTTGGTGTGCGGATCGGTGTTGATGACTAGAGCGGCAGGTCGAGCTATTCTTGCGGGTAGTTGATCAGCAGGGAAAACACCCAACCGTACAGAACGGAACCACGGACTTGTTTTCAGCGCACGTCTTATGGTGTGCGTGTCCATCTTCAATCATCCAGTCTCGAAGTCCCCAGACGATAGAGGCAGAGCAGAAATTCCATACAGAACCATGTGCCATGCACATGGTGCGACCCAATTTAAGTGTTTTCAGTGACGAACAACCTCTGTCGTACAGATCTACGATGGGTGTAGACGTGTATTTGACTAGAAACTTTTTCTTTTCCGACCCCTTGACGTAGAAGGTTTCTGCACGCGCTATGGCAGGGGAGATGAGGGATTCGAACAGGCTGTAATCCACATCACCGTAATCCCAGGTAATACCGTGCAGATTGTTGACTATATAGTCGGCTTTCTTTCTGGCATCGGTGGAAATTTCTTCGATAGCGTATGGATGTTTTAACACCCAATGTTGAAGTAATGTGTCGCATACAGATAAAACACTCAGTTCCTTGACGATAAACTCGTTGTCGTCGTCGATGAAGCTCTGGAAATCCACAATGACGTCCATGGCTTAAATGAAGGTGGTAAGGAGCGGGAAGCCGTTTATATTAACTTCCATAATCGGTCACGACGTTTCTGTCCTTGTCGATGGTGATGATGTTGGCAAACTCCCCGTACACAATACAGTTGACGGTTTCGACGAGAGCTCGGGTGAAGCTCACTTCGATGCTCAGAGAACCGTGCCTCGTCAAATTCCAATGCGATGTCATGTGGAAGGAAGATTAGGCGTGCGTGAGATTGAAAGCCATGAGATGATATCCCTTGGGGAAGGCTTCTCGTGTGATGTCGCTACCCTCGTTCATGAAATGGATACCCGTTCCAGAAAACAGCTTGTGGTAGGACATGACATAGTGTCCGTTTGAAAAATCTGGCTGTAACGGTTTCGACGGTACTTGTTCCCCGTCCACGTACAGCGAGAAATGGTTCATGCCGTAGGTTTGAAAGTTGAACGGGTTCTTGGTGGCGTCTCCGTTGAACGCAGCGTTTGACACAATCCCACGATGCACCGTTTGGGTAACTGGCCGGTGAATACGTTGTCCAGCAATTTCCCTTGCACGCCCGTAGGAATATTGAGTGTTTTTACTTCCACACGGGTGATAGGATATTTTGCGGGACTGACACTTAATGCTTTGGCGTGTGCCAACAGTATAGAAGGTGCTACTTTAACACGCCTCACTAGAAGGCCGGCTTCAACGTTGTGAACCTTAAAGTGAGGGAGTTCAGGGACCGCCATAAGACTAAACCCGTCTCTGGAACGGACCAACCGGACTCTGAGTTCGGTGCCGTTCAAAAGGTATTTATCTTGGTTAAACACGTCACCGTGTAGATACCCCAAAAAATCCACCGTCTTACTTTTTGTGGTGAGACTCTGATGGGCCTCAAATCCATTGTTGTTGGCGTTAGCCTCCTCAAAGGTTCCGGGGGTATCGGCGAACCACAGACCGCGAGTCAAATGCGTTCTTTTGGCTTCGCTGTTGTAATTGAGCAGCGTCTCACTGTACGCTCTATAGGCATACGTTTTGCTGGGCGGTGATACTAGTTTTTGGTTTAAAAACACGTCCACCTGCGTGAATAGAGAATGCAGCCAATTGTTGACGGGAGCGATCTGATCCACCTCTGTAAAAGCGCCACCATCGGGTTTCATGATGGCCGCACGGAGATAGAGCATAGTCTGTGAAAGATCGATATAGAACTCGCCTTGTCCGGTAACGGTAAATTCGATGGGTGAATCATCGGTGAGGGAAGAGACAGGTTTGTACTGGAGCCATTGCCCACTTTCAAGACAGGTTTGAGTGGGTGGCACGGAAAAGAGATCGACTTCACTGCTGGCACACTCGCAGGACTGAGGGTGTAGAAACGACATTTTAACTGAAAATATCTTTAGCTTCTTTCTTGACCTTTTTAAGTCGGGATACGACCTTAGAATGACGTCATTGCTTCTTACGACGCCCTTTATAGCCTGAGCCGTTCATCAGTGTGTTGATCTTCTGTTCAGCCTTGCGTTTCAAGTTTGTTCCAGCCTCGCCGACACGTTGCCGTAGGGCCTCTTTGAAAGGACGCACTTGATTGGCAACGTCGGAGAGCACGTCGATACCCGTATGAAGCGCCTGTTTTCCCTTGGCTTTAGCGCCACTTCTCAGCAACGGTACGACGCTTTTGAAAAGACCACTGAAAAAACTTCCTATCCCATGCCCGCGTTGATAGGGAACACCGTGGTAGATCGAAGATATTCCTGTTCCAGCCTGGTTGATGTAGTATCTTTGGTAGGGACAGTTCATGTTGAGCAGCGTCGAAAATGAAGTTTCACGCACACTTTTCCAAACTCGAATGGTACAGGTTCACCCGTGTCGGTTCTTATATTGATTTCCAAGCTTTCAATTTCCCTTCTTAGCACCGTCATGTAGTGCAACGAGTCGTAGCTAACTGTCTTATGTATGCCGTAGAGATAGTTTACGTTGTTGATACCGACGATACGTAACAGCGGTGCCACAATGTCACCCACGGGCTGATGCTCGACGATATCCGTGTAGATGTACATTTGCGAGGGCAGGCCTAGTAGAATGTTGGCGGCGTACGGAGACTTTGGTACTTTTATCAGATTAGTCTTAGGATCGAAACAAAGCTGTAGACTTAGTTGGCTTTATAGAGTCAACAGCTGTATATTTGGTGAAGAAGAGATAACTTCCACTTTTTTGTTGGGGTTTGTGTACTTGAATACAACTCCGGAATCCCCTTTAAAAGCCTCTACTTTGTTTAGAGCTTTGATCAATTCGTGGATAGGGCTGTAGTTTCCAGCAGGGATATGATCCTTGAATATTTGTTCCACGCCGTTAGCGTCCACCCAATGGTACCATACAATATTTTGACCCTCGGGTACGGTGGTGAAAGAACAGGGATATTGAAATTCAGCCAGAGCGACTTCCCACCGCCCTTCGAGTGTAAGACGGTAAGGAAGTTGCGTGGTGAAATTCGTGAGGGTATTTTTCGGGAAATATCCTATAGAGCTGTCGCTCGGCAAAGTGATGTAAAATTGGTCCTTCATGGTAGTGCACTGACGTAACTGGCTGGAATTCAGGAATTAAACTTGACGTGGTAACCTTTCCACTGCACGTATACTTTCTTTCTGGCGCCTTTACCCTTGACACGTAGTATTTTATCAACTTTAAAAGTTTCAGGAGACGTACGCGTTGCAATTCAGGTTCGTAAAACGTCCCCTCCCCTTCTTCGCTGTCAAGATCGGTGAGTCTATAGACGACAGGTTGTCGCAACACGACACTACTGACTTTGAAAATCTCTTCGCTCCAATTGCTTTCGTAGCCCTTTTCAAACAGCATTTTGGATTTGTTAATACGCACCGTGTCACCAACTTTTATTTTAGGCTTCGAGCTTGGACGCCTTTTGCCGTACAGATTATGTCTGACTTGAAGCACGTTAGTTTCTGAAACGGCGGCGGGCGACATCTTGATACTGGAATGCTTGGACCCGTTGTAAGCGTCGACTAGGGCTTGAAGGACGTCCACATACCGATACGTGTTATTTTTGGTAAAGTAGCGCCACATGCTTCCTTTCAGAGTTCTATTGAACCTTTCCACGATGCTTGCCTTCACGTCTGGATTATGAGTGGTGTAGTAATGCACGTCTTCTTGCTTGAGAAATTTCCGGACTAGCCGTGCCGTGAACTCTGTCCCCTTGTCCGTCTGTATACTTAGAGGTTTACGACCGCTTTGCTTAAAAATGTCCCGAAAGGCGTCTCTCACTTCGCTCCCCGTCTTGGATGAAAGCGTCCTCGCCCAGGCCATCTTACTAAACACGTCGATGACGGTGAGCAAGTACACTGAACCGTCGTTGTATTTTCTGAGGCTTCGCATATCGTTGAGATCGGCTTGCCAGAGATCGTCAATATTTGACACCACATACTTGTTGCGTGGAATTTTTTTTAGCACAGGTTTGTGTAAGGTATAAGCGTCCCACGCACGAAGCCATTCTCGTACTTTTTCGGGATCTTTCTTGGACGCTTTTATGAGCGACGCCGCCCCTGCAAACCCTGCAGGATGAGAAGGGCGGTAGTAGATGTCGGCTAGACGTTCCATTAAGCTCTGAACGGCAGCCACCGGTTTTCGTCCACTCTCTTCAGTTTCTTCTTCTTTGGGCATTGCGACGGTGGAAGTGGTTGTGTACGGGCGTCGGATCTCTAATGGGTGCCAAACGTTTCGGGTTCACAATAAATCCTTTCGGAACGTTTATATTTTGCAGCACCGTGAGAAACTCTCGCCAACCTGACGGTTCGCTGTGTCTTCTTGCTCTGACCAGATCGTTGACTAAATCTACAATATTGGATCCACGAAGAGGCGTATCTTGAATACTCACTTCTCCGTTTGAGTCCCAAGAGATGCCGTCTCTGGACTTAATATGTTCTAGTAAAAGTTCAGCTTTTTTACGTGCCTGTGCTGGTACAGTATTAAGTACAGTTGGGATGGGAAGTACAGACACTTCCGGGGTGGTAGTGGTGGCGGTTTCAGATGGCGGTGGGTGTTGACTATAGTGTAGATAGCGCTGTAGCACTTGTTGGTATAAAGTCCATTTAGACTTGTCGTCAAGTTTTCAAGCGAGGATTTTTTTCCATTTCCTTGTCCAACTCGGAGACCACTAGATTTGTTGCCGAAGCCATTTGTTGGTGGTGTTGCTCGTAACGGTGTAATGTTTCCGTGGACACCAATATCATCTTTTTCGTGTGTTCCATTATTTACTTGTTGAATAAGGAACCCAGGACCCCGCTGATTAGAGGATCTAAAAGTAAGGGCAAGAACGCTCCTCCTTTCTGAACGAGTAGTCGTCTCTTCTTCTTCCAGCACTCTCCTCGTTTGACCAGCTTGCGCAACACCTGCTTGTGAGAACGTAACTTTGTCTTCTGCGCATTTTTCAGCGGTACCCGTCCTTTAAAAGTGTTGTAGGCACACTCGCAAACAGAGTCAACCAGTTTCTTGTCGGCCGTTTTCATCAAGGCGACACGTTGCTGCGGGTTCATGCGATACATCGCACGTAGCAGAGGTGCCTGCTTCAGCACTTTGGGACTCATGGTTATGAAATGATCTGTAAGCGGGAAGTGTCGGTGTTTTTATAGCTTTTGCGCGGTAGATACACGCAGCAGCCGACATTTGTGCGGGTTCTATATCTGAACCATTCCGGTGTACCTTGTTTGAAATCTAGCAATATATAGCCGTGAGGCGTACTTGTAGCATCGGTGTAAGCCTCTTGTAAAACACGGGGATTTTCAGGACAGACTTGTCGTGCAAAGTGTTGAATCTGAGCTTTATCCCTGGGATTTTTAAAAAGCACGATATAATATGCGTTTAAGGAAATGTCTCTTTGACCCTTTCCTTGATGGAATATATTTTGCGTAAGGTACATGACACTAATTTTATGATGGTGGCATCCTTTGGTGAAAAGATCGACGACCACTTCGTTGGCTTCACGCATCAGGTCGTCCAAGATATTCAGCTGTGGAGAGTCATTACAGACATCATCCATTTCCGGCAAACCCTTACAGAATATGACGTGGGGACTTGTCCCGTCTTGTTCGAATCCCGGGTGCCATAAAGCATAATACCATGTGATATTATCAAATTTAACGTCACACATTGTGTCCAAGTGACGGATAAATTCTGCTACAAAATGTGACTTTCCACAGCCGGACGGGCCGCTTATGATGGCTGAAAAAGGATGTTTCAACTTGTCCATAATGTTTGAGACTGAGCTTATAAGCTATATGAGCTTGTATTTATAGGATAGCAGGGAGGTGTGGGGATATATACGTTAAAACACAAACATAACAATTTTTACAAAATTTATTTGGTCATGAAAAAGTATATACACAGTGTAAAGTATACCGTGAATATTTACAATATATAATTATTAGTATAAATATAACTGGTTTTGTTTAGAATATTTATTTACACACAGTGAAAAGTATACTGTGAATATTTACAATATGGGGGGAATAGTGGCCTCGGTACTAAATAAAGATGGTTTCAATTTAAAAGAAAATAAATATATATACAGTTTATTATATATTTTTGAATAGATTTAAAATAAAAATTTATACAATCGGTTTATTATACCTGACTAGAAAGAAAATAAATATATACACAAACAATTTATTATATTTAAAATAAAAAATCAGACAAACAATTTATTATAATTAAATTATATATACAAATAAATAATTGACTAGAAAAAATCAGGTAGGCGGAGGGCTGTGCTGGCAAATAAAAAAATATAAAAAAGTATCCCGGGTGCATAAAAATATATAAAAAATATGCTCGTTTTCATGCAGAAAAAAATATGAAAAAAAATTTCAAATCTTTGAAAAATGGTATGTCAGTGGAATTGTCTAGAGTGAAAGAAAAAAAAGATGGTTATTCAGCCCATCTAAATAAGCACCTTTTATTCGTGGCGAGCGCGTTTACAAGGACTCTGATACCCAAACGGTAACGTATTAAAATCATCTGTTATCCGGCGTTTGGTGTACACGGGCCGGTAGACTTCAGTCTGCGAAACGGTACATACAGTCGAAAGACCTTTTCTTACAATTTTGTGCGGTATCTGTATGTATTTTCCGCAGCCTGTTCGGTGACCATCCCTTTCAAAACTTCAAAATTAACATCGTTCCGGTTGCAATAGTTTATGGTGATCCCGCGAACCTTGCACACCGTTTTTGTTTTGGCAGGATCACCGCCAACGCAAACTCGGTAAGCGTAATTTTTGGGACCACCAGATACAAAGGCGCTAATGTAGCTTCCCAGACCGTAATCCTGAAATTCATCAGTGAGGTCACCTAAAAAGTCTCCGGTCGGTGGACTCCAATCACCGGGGCGTTCGGTAAATAGAACGCTATCTGTATCATGTATAAAACGCGGTCCCCCAATTGTTCAAGGATGCTGTATAAGTGCAACCTAGCCATAGCAGTCGTGTAGCACGCCACCGCTACACTCGTGTTAGGGTTAGGGCGCAACGCGTCACGCGCATCCTTGTAATTGAGGAACATAACCTCCTCATTTACATCAATGACGTTGTCCACGGTGATGTACGGATCCTCAGGTACTTGTGGACGCCCTGATAGTCGTTGACAACGGCTACGTGTGGTAAATCGGGCCTTTGCCCAAACTTTCCCCATAGTGAATTTAAAAAAAGTTTAGCTAGAGTGCGGAGACCAGGGTTTTTACAAACAGAGCCGAAATCTAGTTTTACCCCTTCCCTTTCCTCATAATTTTGAATGTAAGCTAATTTTTCCTCTTGTGAGGTACACCACTCTGGCCATACGCTGGCTTCTTGTTTAATTTTAAAAAAAGTATCAATGTACCCGTGAAACAGGCCGCCAGAACGCGTCTGACGGTCATAAACAGATACATTGTACTCCCACACTTCGTGCACTGCTTCAACGTTGTAGTCTTTCTCAACGGCTTTCCGGTTCTCGTCAATCACCCAGACGCCTGTCAACCATCGATCTTTTTTGTCGTCGTGCTGACACGCACCTTGGTTTTTCTCCTCCCCGCATTTCCTGCACAAGATGAACATTAGCTTGTCGTGCATCCGGGTAGGCAATACGGGCAGGAATAAATCTCGTGGAGGCGTCACTGTAACTTTGGCTATGCCTTCTACTTGATCTATAGACGGACAATTTGGTTCCAAGTGAATTTTGGGGTGGCCGACTGGGTATTTTTTGTACTTGCAAACGTATGGATACAATGATCACACATCTAAGTACTTGATCTTCTCCCCACAAAAAAGGTCTGTTTCGTGGAAGAGCTTGATACAATTTGTACGCCCGCCAAAGAATGCATCCCTGGGACTGAGAGGTTCCTTGGTATACACCTCGTGACGGAGTACAAATTGCTGCAAGTCCTTGTCTGTGCGTTTAATTGCATTAAACATGCACTCCCACATCTCTACGACCGTGTAGCCGGCATTCTTAAACTTTTCCAAACAAGCCATGGTCGCTTCATAACGAGTCTCCATGGTCTCGTGGGGACTATTTTTGATGGGAGTGGTCCTGTCAGGGTAACAGAGAGGGCACCCGTGCCAATAACAGCCCCAAAACTGGAAGACGTTGGTGGTATCTCCAGCTTTAACAACACCGTCTACACGTCGCCCTAACACATATTCCTCACAGCCGTTACCCGCATGAAGAATAGAGACACCGCGATGATGGGTCTCCCAGCAGAGCCATTGTACAGCGACGTGCGACTGTTGGTCTGCGCACCGATAGCCACCGTTAGGGATAATACCGATAGTATTCTCCTTAAGATGACTTAGACGGTAAACCAACATGTCTGCTCCAGCTATCGTACACGCCTATCTGAAAGGATCCACCTTTGCTTTCTCCATGATCATGTCTCTAAACTTCAGGCAGGCCTTCCGTAGGATCTCTACATCTTTCACGCAATACAGTTCCAGCTCGCGGTTAAAATCAAAGACGTAATTTTCTTTGACCAACGCGTCATACCACTTCTCAAAGCGTTCCTTTCCCTCGACCGACATCTCGCCGACGCCGTAGTCCTCCTTTGGCGGCAAGGGACCCCTATACCCCGCGTTTTCTTTTTTGTTGAAAAAATGGGGGAAATGTCCCTTGGCCAAAGACTCGTCCAAGCCGAAAGTTTTGGGCAATTTGGACAACGACATCGGGAGAAAGTTCAGTGAGTCAATAAAGTGGGGCGGGCCATAACGCATGGACATGATTTTCCCACCGTTCATTATAAGTTCTGGAGTCCATTTTTTTACCTCCATCATGTATCTTAAAATAAAATTACCATCATAGGATTTAGCGTTATGGCCTAGAAGGGTGATATCCTTAAATTTTGAAGCTTTAATTTGTTCTATAAATTTAAAAAATTGGGCCATAGTGGTATCACCCTTGAATATGCGAGTCCTATCGCCCCCACAGTCGGTGCAATGATAGTTATTTGCATTTATATTAACACAAGCCTTACAACACGTTTGCACGTCACAGAGGTTAGGTTCGTGCAAGTACGTGCCTGCCGCACCTTGAAGAAGCGTTTCTTGTCTGCATTCAAAATCATTGAACACAAACATGAAATTGCTCTTTTCCAGTGACGGCTTTGACGGGCCTGCTTCATATATTAGAAATGACCAAAAGGACGATATGAATCGCATACTCTACAAAAAGTCTCATAACACCTATGTGAATAATTTGATCTTTCCAAACTGAAAAATTGCCCGCATACCTCGCAAACCTTTTTGACATCACAGACCGATCTGTGACCGCTGAAAAACTGGGACGTTTATGGTTATCAAAGCACGTCTGATTTGTGAACCAACGCCCGCAGTCTTTACAGACCACAGACAGGCCTCCGCTACAAACCGCTTTAGCGTAACACTTTTTGAACGCGGATTCACACTTGTGCGCATTCTTATTATCAAATGGCACACGGCATTCGCGGCAAAAGTACGAGCACCTAAATGCGGCTGTCAAGGATGTTATGACATCAAAATGGTTTTGCTTATCGTCGTGAAAATACAAATCAAGGTGCCCCTTAAAGGAATGTTCGGAGGGAGTAGGCCCCTCATATAGGACCTGTCTCCCCGACGTTCCCTGAACACGGTGATTTTGTATTCGGAGAGGTATGTTTGAAATTATTTCAGCTCAGTTAGCCCCCCACCTTTCAAAAGATTCACACGGGCATCATGGCATAAATCTTCTGCTTTGAATTTTTGTATATTACGACCCTCTTTGATATGTTTAAAGGTGTTCACATCCATGCATCCTGGTTCTCTTTTATTGTCACATATAGCTTTGGCGACAACCAATGCACGGGCTAGGCAAAGTGTGTCGTCATTTTGAATCGTAATGATCCCTTGGTTTTTACGGCTATATGTGCTAGTGGGAGCGAGTTTATCATATTTACGATTACCCCGCCCGCGAGGCTCCTTAAAATGGCTGAGTTTAACGTACAGGGGTGCTGTACTCAAAAACAAAGTATTACTTTGCAACACGCGACTTACTTTATCAAGTACTGCTCGAGCGTCTAACTGGTCTGCTCGCCTAAATGAGACGTACACAGGGCTCAACGTAGAGTCAGTGCTGTTCAAAAGTAAGCCGACATGGTCATCGGCGCTAACGCCATGGTCCTGTAGCCGATGGAGCAAATTAGTAATTTGTTCTTCAAGCCAGCTTAATTCGTCACGATCGCTTGCTGGAGCACCAAGCTGTACGGTAATTTCTCTACCAGTATAAAAGAAACGCCTCAATGGTTTATCCTCTCTTCAACGATAAGAAGAGGGACGCCATTTTGCAATGCCCCACCTCTCTGACTTACCGGGCCACTAAATCCCTGTTGAAGGGCCGAAGATGGTCCAGCTGTAGCCGGCTCCACGATCCCCGTCTCCCGCACTGCTGCTGGGACTCGCTCACCGTCTCCCTGGCTCGCAGTCAGCGCTCCTGCAGTGTGGTGAGCGGGACTAGTAGCCGGCGGCGGTGGGAAGACCGTCCCTCCATTTACGGTCTCCAATTCAACTATAACACATGTCAAAGTAAACACTGTTACAAACATGCGCGTATTTTTCATATGATATGTTACATAATTGCTTTAACTGCAACCACCATTCCGCGAAGTGAGTGAAAAAACGCCCCAAGCTTACTATGGCAAGATTCGAACCTTAAACTCTTCCGGCCTCGACCGTCTGCCTCTACACGAAACAAACGCTGTAGCCAACACAGCGCAGGGTAAATTTTAGTGCACGAAACTATATATTTTGTTGACATAATAAATATCATTTACACAAAGCAAATTAGTCACTTAAACTGTAAGCCGAAATTAAAGGAAGTGCACCCGCATTTTGCAAGGAGGGAGAGTGGAAAATCAATTAGAAAACTTCCAACATAAATTCCTATGTTATATTAAATACAACTTTAAATATCGTTTAATGTTAGAGAATATATTTTGTTGACATAATAAATACTGTAACCCTGAATTAGAGGAAGTGCACTCGCATTTTTCAAGGAGGTAAAATGGAAAATCGATTAGAAAAAAAACCTCCCATATAAAGTCCTAGACCACCTGAACAATATATAATTTTCCTGCGTTCTCTTTTCCACTAAACGAACTAGTACAATTGACTTGAAATGAGCAGCTGACAAGAGGTTTCAAACTAGTGCCGATATAACGGTGTTTGCGTGAGCGAGAGAGAGAATATGAGCTACACATATAGTATATTTTCAAACTAGTGGATACTTACATATCAGCCTGTCGATGGTGTCCAAATCTGTCCAAACAGAGGGGGACGCTGGCGATAGGGGCGCAGGAGAGAGGATGCCTGGGATGGGCCTGAGTACGTCAGCGACGTCGTGCCTGGCACAGACCGTTGGGGGCGCCTCCGGCTGGGTAGATGTCAGCACGCCTGTCGCTACGCTGCCCAGAAGGCCCTCATCCAGCCCATATGGATCCCAGTAGTCTGAAATTAAATAAATACATATCAATTACCATTTACAGGAAATAAAAAAACACACTGGCAAGTCTATCATAGGCAGCTAATTACCCATGGACCAGTCACCATCCGCTCTACAAATCCCCTCATCTGTAAATTGCATCAACTGGTCCAGGTTAGTGGGATCCACAGGTTGCGCCGCCACGCCAAGCGTCATGGGCTCCTCATCTAACAAAGAAGAAGAGAATACCACTGTACAGACTGACATGATAATCAAATTAGAAACCATTAAAATATACAAAACGAATTAAACTTACTCAAATTTATCCCGTTTTCCAGAGCGTTAAAACTCATCTCGATCTTTATGTTATCCAATTACAAATTGAAATGACCGAATGTAATGATCGGGGTTCTATTTATACCCCAGTCAAACGATCTAGACTTGTCCCAACTTGTCTTGTCTGCCCGCCACCCTGGTGCCAGGCAATGATTACGTCATTGGGAAAACCCAAGGTTGTCGAGGTTACGATATATTCTTGTCCTGACTTGTCTGCCCGCCAACCTGGCGTCAGGGAAAAACCCCGTTGCCCGGGGCAATGACCTCAATATCTATTCTTGTCTTGTCTGCCCGACATACTGGCGCCAGGGAAAAACCCTGTTGCCCCGGGCAATGACCTCAATATCCATTCTTGTCTTGTCGGGCCGACATATTGGCACCAAGGAAAACCAGATGCCTGAGGCAATGACCTCAATATCTATTCTTGTCTTGTCGGGCCGACATACTGGCGCCAGGGTTGGGACATAACACGCGATGATTACGTCATAGGAAAAAAACTCAGGTTGTCCGGTCCGAGAGCTGCGGGTGTAGGTACATTTCCAGGCATTTCGACAGACGCTACCAAACAACCAATTTTAGTAGACTTGTGACGGGGGTAGTAGCCCCTAACTGTGGATTCCGAGGCCCCTGATTGTGCATAATTAGAGATGCTAGAGTTGCGACATAACACGCAATGATTACGTCATAGGAAACACCCAGCTTGCAGAGGTCACGATCTATTCTTGTCCCAACTTGTCTGCCCGCCAACCTGGCGCCAGGGTTGCGATGATTACGTCATTGGGAAAACCCAAGGTTATCGAGGTCACTTGTTGCCCCGGCAGTCTGGCGTCAGGGTGGTGAAGGAGGAGGGGGGTCTCTGGAACAAATTACCACACTCTACCACAAAGCACCATAGCGCAAGGTTCATGCTGCTTGTTCCGGGACAGAGCCTTGTGACAGAAGAGCCGATGTTCATTCTAGGCTTGTCAGCCATAGCGCAAGCTTCGTGCCGAGCCCTCCGTCAAACTGACGCCAGGGAAAACCCCCGTTGCCCGGGGCAATGACCTATATATCTATTCTTGTCTTGTCTGCCCGACATACTGGCGCCAGGGAAAAACCCCGTTTCCCGGGGCAATGACCTCAATATCTATTAACAATCATCAAGAACCAACATGTCCAGGGTTGGTAGTCGAGGGGAGGGGGGAGGCGGATGTCTAAAGCAGGTCAAAATTGGTGGTGGAAGGAGGATATTTATAGCAACCAATCAAAAAAAAGTAGGTCACGGTACTCAAACAGGATGTTGCAACATAACACGCAATGATTACGTCACACAAATTGGGGTCAAAGATCAAAGGTCAAATTGGGGCCATGGGGCGTGCTTGCTACTCATCTCGCAGCCAATACGCTCCAATTGGAACATTTGATAGAGAGGATAGCAATAATATTATTCTCGGTGACTGGAGAAATGATACAGACTTGTCGTCGGTTTTGCCTCTTCGTTCCGTAGGACGCAGACACACTGAATATTGTGAAGCTCTAAGAAACAGCTATTTACGATATTTTTGCGATACAGATTGTTTATCATGGCAAAATAATGTAGCATAGGTGTGCTAAAATAAATTACAACAGTGAAAATCAAATAGTTTTTTATTTAACATTTAAGAACTTTAAAAAAAAATTGATTAAGGAATGGTGAATATTATTTAGAAGAAAAAAGATATTCCTACTTGACATGTTTCTCTTGTTCCTATCTTTATGTTAATATACTACTACTACTACTACTACTACTACTACTACTAATAATAATAATAATAATAATAATAATAATTTCAAATTAGACAAAATATAAGCCATATGTCATTTTAACTGTTTATTTGAATAGACTTTTCATTCTGTTTAATTTTAGTCAACTGACATACCAAATGTTCACCTGATTTCACATTGACCAATTCTTGTCATTTGTTCAATCACTTATTTTTATTATTATTTAATGTGATCTAATAAATACATTAATTTTTTTTATTTATATTGTAATCCGTATTATTTTTCCACTACCCAACATAATATTTGCTATTTTTTACAATATAATTTTGTTCAAATTACTTTAGTTTTGTCAATAAAATTAAAAGTACTTATTTATAAATGTGCCTTGGCTTACAATCTAATTCTTTATATCTTCCGGGAAAGTATTTATAAAGAGTCTCAAAGTGTTTTCGTCTGCTGTACATTGAGAATCCATGCGTGTTTCCAGATTTGGGTGATAATCTTCTGCTATGAGATTTGTCTGCATACGTGGTTGAGCTTGTGACGACGATTGTGCTTGAGTAGATGATCCTGACGGTGACGGCTGTGAATATGAGGATGGTGACGGTGATGGTAGGAAGTATGATGTAGATGGTGATGTTGTAGGATCGTCATATTTCCCCATATCAGCTTCATATAATATATTTGATATCAAATGTTCAATGGTAGATTTTGTGTAGGCGCTGTACTTGCTACGTGTTCTCCAAACACCGAGCTTTCATCCCTGCGATTGGAAATAGTTTCTTTTAAACATTTATAGGCATCTTCAACTCTCGGATCTTCTGAGAACTTTCTTTTTTCTTGTTTTTTTTTTGGGGGGGGGGGGAGATTTAAATTCCTTCTGGCGAGAAGATGAAGCAGAAATTGTTTTGGTTTCGAGTTTGTTGTCGTCATAGTTGGTTGTATTCTGTGTTTCGAATCCTTCCTCACCTGTTTGTGTAGGTTCAAGCTCAACCTGAAAATAATGTGATGGAACCCCTTATTAAAATGAGTATGTAAATAAAATTATTGTTACAACTTAAATTTCAAAAGTTAATAAACACAATCATAATTATGAACTTTCACATTTATAGATTAATAATCATTTTGAAAATAGGTCTGGTAGAACTAGAGTTTTTTACAAACATACAAACATACATTCGGACAAACTATTTCGTATAATAGTATATACAACAACAGGGGTGGAGGTACGTACTCGCAACCCCCACTCTCTTGGAGGGCTTTGGGGCGTTATGTTAATAGGGTTTCTAGGGGCTCTAGTTTTGAGAAAAAAAAGATTAAATGGACAATTAAACATTCTTTTTCACTTTGAGGACGGGATACATAGTACTGTATTTTTCTTAAGCCATCTTGGAAAGTGGGATATGTTGTTTGGACGCAGGCGGTCCAGCCAATAGCCGTGTCCTTTGTATTATATGGGGGATGGACAGTGTTAGGGGAGAAGGAACGCATGTCGCCGTCAGCACCAAGTCCTAACAAGCTGGAACTAAAGCACCGATATCTAGTTTCTAGCAAAATGGACGGTGGAGGGGATGTCTAGAACTACAAGACCAGAAAATATTAGCGAGGGTGATTTTTCCAAAACATTTTCCACGCATATGTGGGTGCACCTCTTTTCAACTTTAGGGGGCAATAAAACCAAGCTCCGCCACTAGGCAATAATATTATGTATTGCCTAGCTAGTAAAAACAGAACATTTAAAAGAATTTCTTAAATTAGGCTAGAATATCTTAACATCAGACAAAACCGACGCCAAGCATCTGATTAAAAGAATTATAAAAGTGTATCTAAAGAAATACTAACTGTGTTATTTGGATTTGAAAGTGGTGTGTTGATAGTTGATCTTGGTTTATACTTGTCCAATAAAAATTGCATACGATTTATATGTACTCTCTGCCCCGCTGCCAGTTTTCGGTAGCATGCTCTCGTCGGTAAGATGCTAGAAGTGAGTCCATTTTCTTCTTTACTTCATCAACTCGACATTTCATTATGTTTCTGATGGCATTCCAGGCATTCTCTTTTAATGAATTATTTTTGTAGTCTCCAACAGTAGGGTCCCAAAGACATCTATACTCTTTATAATGTTCTATAAGCTGCAAGCACATATCATTATTCCAATCCGTCTTTTTCTCTGTTCGAAATTATTATTTAGCAGGAAGCTTGTAAATACTCGCACCGAACCAAAGAATCCTTTGATAAAACCGTTCAGTCGAGCGAGCACGTGTGAACCCGAAGGAATGCTCCGAGCAACTGTTCGTTCACTCTTTCGTTGTTTAGACTAATCGAGCGAGCATTCTTAGAGCGCTCATTCCCATTTCGGGCGAATATACTAGAACATACTAGCGCACCCAAAGAATGCTCACTACACGTTTACACCAAGAGAATTTAAGCGTAGTGGGGGAAGAATGAGCATTCACTCGCTTGGTCTAAACGCGCCTTTAGGTTGAAAATTTTGTAAGATATTTGTGCCTGGGGGGCGTCATAAATCATTATAATTCACATTTTATCAAATGTCTCTCTTTTAACTTGTTTTATTATTCAACCTACCACAAGAGTAATTTTAACTTTAAAGGGCATCGAAGTCTTTACTACAATTTTATTACTCCTTACCTACCAACTTTTAGAATGTTTTCTAAAATGATTTATGACGCCCCCCCTGGAGCATCTACCGTCGAACAAGCAAAACTCCCTTATCATCAATTAGTGAGTTTTATATTATGTGGTGGATTTGAATTGCTCAAGTTGTCAAGTAAAAGTTCAGACCTCCTTCATGCTATTCCTATTGAACATCAAGTTAATCAAGTTAAAGAATTTAATGGTGATACCTCTTTTAACATCAGCCTAGAAATCTTAGGCATGCAGTGGATACTGAGCTTAGATGTATTTACCTTTAGTGCAAATATGACAACATATGACTGTATGCAAAAAGCTGTCTATTCTACAGGGGCTCGAATTTTTTATCCTTTAGGCTTGATATAACCCACCACACTGTTTGCAAACATGTTGATCCATCCCTTTGGGGCCTGAAGATTGGTTGGGATGACGCCCCATCTGCCACTTTATGCCAAATGTGGAATAATTTTCAACAATAATTTATCCATCTTTCATAAATCAAAATTCCTCGATATCTGTCCTCGATTGACTGCCTTGAATGCACACTATTTGGATTTCCAGATGCCTCTGAAAAGAGCTATTCTGAGGTAATATATCTCCGAGTGGTCACTTCATTGCAATAAATAGTAGTATCCTTGTTATGTGCAAAATAAAAGGTTACCCTCTTGAAAACAGTTTCCATACAGAAATTAGAACTATGTGCTGCGTTGCTTTTTGCAAAATTAATTCAGTGGTAAAACTTCACCTCATGCAGAAGGACACACTTGGAGATATCTAGGCATGGCCATATTTGACAGTAGCACTTCACTGGATACACT
Organism: Timema cristinae; assembly: GCA_039000515.1. Taxonomy (NCBI): domain Eukaryota; kingdom Metazoa; phylum Arthropoda; class Insecta; order Phasmatodea; family Timematidae; genus Timema; species Timema cristinae. The sequence goes on from JBCFYV010000787.1 coordinate 27,773, forward strand.
CATCACCACATTGATAGAAAACTTTCGTTGGCAATCGTGTGTTTAAAATTCAAGAATACTTGCTTTATGAGCATTGGTTCAACATCCCTAAAAGAGATAAGCCAGCCGATTGTGATTTACGGGGAATCAGCTATTCACAACCTGTTGAGCACCTTCTATGGGGGAAAGATCTGCTTGGTGGCAGTGTGACAGATCTGTATGACCCCTAATCCCATTTGTTGAAGAGTCCCCTCCAAAATCTGTGATAGAAGAAAAACTAGTCGACCAACTAGTTGTTTATGAAGATTACACACCATTACTAAATGCTGCACAAATAGAGGAGCAATTAATTTCGGAAAATTGAATCAGGTTCTTCAGGTTCTAGTACAAGCAGTTCAACAGAAGCATTTTAATAAAGAGTTTAGAGCCTTAGAAGTTGACCACACCTGTTCACCTAGCATACGAAAGCTGAGTCTTTTCATAGAAAAGGGTGTAATCTGCATCGGAGGTTGACTGAGAAACAAGACCCTAAAATTTGACCAAAAACATCCTACGCTTCTTCCAAAAAAGCATAATTTTTTTGATTTTGATCAGTGTCACAAGGACAGTCTTCATACTCGGGCACATCTTGTATTTTCAATGCTTTGACAAAAGTATTGGAATCTGTCTGGTCGAGGTGTGATTCGCTAACGAGGGCAACAGTGTTATCATTGTTTCAAGTTCAACTCTAAGAGAGTTGAAACCAGATTTCCAGTCATTGGTGACCTACCTGCTCCATGAGTCTAGGAATCCAAACCATTCACCCATGTGGGTGTGGATTATGCGGGTCCCTTTAATATTACATTGAGGTGTTAAATCACAGAAGGCGTACATATGTTTGTTTGTACGTCTTGCCACCAAAGCCCTATATTTAGAACTGGCAGTCACTTTCCTTGTTTTCACCAGTTATTTTAAGCATTTTTGACTGGAATAAAAAAATACTAATATCAGTAAGAGTACCGAAAAAGTATCGATTAAAAATATCAATATTAGTAAAGTATCAATACTTTTTCACATCCCTAGTTATTCAGTCAAACAAGCATAATTATATGTTTAACTAAATATAATTAAAAATGACAGCTGAACACTTAAATTGAACCTTGGAGATTTGAACCACTGTGCTATCTAGGATAAAATCTGTCCTCAGGGTCATTATTCTTTGAGTTTAAGGGTAGAGTCCTGGATAACTCAGTAGCAGATCCAAAGGTTATTGGATTAATTCCCGTTTCTAAATGTCATTTTCCATAGGGAAAAGCAAACGCTTATACAATTAACTCTACAAAACCACCAAAGTATGATCCCAACACACGGCTATATTCACAGAAAGTTTAATTTTCACCAATTGTAAATACTACTAGGACTCAGAGTTGGATAAAGTAGCCTATCAAAGTACTTTCTGGATGGTAACAAGTAGGGCTCTGGTGTTGATATCGTACAAGATATGGTAGGTAGACTGTAGTATTAACATTTTAGAGAAGCTCTTCAATGATATATGCTCTGTTACAGTCCAATTTTATAGGAAGGGTCCAGTTCGGTGGGCCCCGGCCCGAGTTTACGCCCTTGGATCAGGCTTCACCTCTTGGCGAAAGAACTATGCAAAGATGCAAATAAGACATTTATCCCTCTATTGGTCGAGAGGTGAGCGCGGTGCTCACTAATCCTTTTAATTTGTCTGGCATGTGTGATCCAACAGCGTAGGAACAATGAATCCCTGTATGCCTGTTAGAATGTTTAGAGTGGTGAAAGGGCTGTGAAGGGATGACGCGAGGCCTTTAGTCAGTGTCATACTATCATTATGTGAATGTTGTTTTATCGGGCACGCCCAAAGCGGGACTAGGGTTGGAGGGGGGTGGGGGCAATCACCCAAAAAATTCTCCTTTTGAGCAGTAAAAGCATATTTGGTTTTATTACACTACTACGTTCCCAAACTTAAATGTTTATGTTACTACAGTAATCCTTTTATAGTAGGTACTCCTTGACATTTGTTGGTGGTGAAGTTAAGGTTGCAATTAAAGAGGAAGTGAAAGCTATTTTATAAACTGCGTTTTTTTACTTCAGGCACTGCAGGGAAGGGTATAATGGGTATGTCAGTCATTCTTGCGGACAAGGGCTGCTCTAAGCTTAGTTAAGTTGGGGTATTGCTGTGTTGTTTGTCAGTTGGTGAGATTTGTTTGTGCACGCATAATAATTTAATTATTTTCACTGTGTCATTCGTATGTTGTTGGTAAGACCAAGTGAAGTGCAATAAGGTTAGTAGACATACAAGTCTACCCCAAACCCAATGCTATAGCCAGGAATAAATTACGGGAAAAGGGGAGGGTAGCGTTTGGAGGTGAAGAAAATTTAATAAGAATTACATGCATCTAGAGAAGCTTTCGTGATTATTTTTTTACGGTAATTTAGGGGAGGTACTAAATTCTGTAAGAGCTATACATTTTTTTAACATAAATAAACCTACATAACTTGCATTTCCTTCCAAGCCCAAGAATGTACACCAAGAACTTGTTAAATTAAGGTGTATTTAACCTGGGGAGTTTATTTTATCTTTCCCTAATATAGCATTAGATTTAATAAAACTAGTACTTGGGGAAAAGTTCGGTTCACCCCCATCATAGTCAAAAATTGCACTCCATACACTTAAAAAATAAACGGTACGGAACTCAGCACGGACTTTCTCGCTCTATTAAAAATGGAGATATTTACTCAAAACTCGTTATATATGCGAAATGAAATATTATACACTATCAAACCCAAGCTTATATTGCACTATATTTATGTAAAACATTTTTTGAGTCCCGGTTTTAAGTTTTATAATTTTATTTTTAAAGAATCAATGACCTCAATTTGTATTTTTGGACCGATAAAAAAGATCAATATTTTGTCCACAAGGGTCAACACTTCGATTTAAAATTTTGGCCTCCGGTTAAAATTGTTGATATTTTATTAGGTGTTGCACGTATTCAGATCATAGCATTGCTATTAAATTCCTCATTTATAAATTTTGACTAATACAAAAAGGAAATATTAACTATTGAGTCAAAAATGAAAGTACGAGAGATAATTGTTGTACAAATATTTCTCCTGAGAGGTTTAAGGAAAAATAATATAAAAATTTTGAGAGACTTACTTATATTTAATTACTCTATGGCACTAGATAATTATTGCGTTAAAACTTGAGTAGTATCTATTTACAAATAAAGCTCTAAAAATTGTACTAATATATTTGCCAATATCTCAGAAACTGTTGGTTTTATAAAAATATATTTCATATACAAGTATTTTATATTTAATAGTACTACAATTTTGCAATGATAAGTTATCTAGTATCTCAGATAGCTACGGAGATACGAAAGCTTCAGCTTCTGTAAAGTACCCTGAAAGTCATTTCCTTGTGAAAATGAAAATATCTAGTTTATTTAGAATCTTAATTAACACCTAACCACGAATTTTAATCAAAATAGTAAGAGCCGATTTTGAGGAAATTGATTTTTTCTCTTTCTTCTTTTCTTTATTAAACTACTCTTAATATTAATTTTAAACAGACACACAGATATACGTCATTGCAAAAACAACTTTTTAGGGTTCGGGGGTCATGAGACGTCAACATCTATCAACATTTCAAGTTAGATTTTTTTTACGGTCACAATACTTTTACCTTTTGTTTTCGAAAAGTTAAAAATAAATATTTTCGTATATCTTGAAAGTTTTTGGTTTTATAAATATATTATTCGAAAAAAATATTTGTATTATAAATAGTTTTACATATTTGTAATAATAAGTAATTTCATATCTCAGATTGTTTCAGAGATATGATAAAAAAAAATATAATTTACCTATCAGACCGGAGCCCTTAAAGTCATTTTGCCGAACTATTGAGAGTATCCTTTTTTTTAATATTAATAAATGTTTAGAAATGAATTATTATTATTATTATTATTATTAGCACCGCGTCTTACTACCCGTTCGGGTTATACGCACTTACGCTAATGTGTAATGGTAGGGTGATTGTGAGATGAAATGAAGGACCTACAGTTTAACGTGGAATCCGAACCACGGTGGAGGCCTGGCATTCCCCACATTCACAAGATGTCTTGTCAGAGGTGAAGGAAAGGTTTGGTAATCAGATAAATCTTTGCCGGGACCGAGGATTGAACCCCGGCCGCCAGCATAGAAGTCTGACACCTTACCCCTAGACCGCCAGGTCACCTTTTGAAATGAAATTTAATCAAAATATTTATAGCTAATTTTGAGAAAATCCACTTTTTCTCTTTTCACCTTTCAGTCAACTACGTTTAATTTTAGGGTAAGATATCCAACTCCAAAAACCGCTCGTGGCAAACCTATGAAAACCCTAGATAGCCTGATCGGTGACATAGTTTAGGTTCTAGTTGGAAGTACAGACAGACAGACAGACAGACAGAAATTCAAAAACCACTTTCTCGCATTCGGGGGGACATGAAACGTTGACATTCATCAAAACATAGAGCTCAATTATTTTGACGATCACAATATTTTCTCTAATTGTAAGATAGCGAGAAAGTAAAAACTCCAATCTGTCCAAATATTTAACTCTTATGTCCATGAGATACAGCAATATTGAAAAGCAGTGGCGCCGGGCGGGGGGTGGGGGGGGGGGAGGATGACTTTTGATGTCCATGCTAATCTAAGTTGATTAAAAAAATATGTGATCATAACTTCACCACTACCACCGAGTCACTATTTGATAGCCTCTTCTTGTGTATGTATACACGAGTATATATTTATATATTTATGTGTACAAAAAAGTTGAAAAAAGGCTTTGGGCATGAACATAACTATACAGTTATCATTATTTCAACCTGATATTTATTGCTAATTTTTAATTTACTTTAAATAGAGCATAATACTGTGATCAAAACATCGGAACTTGTTTGAATAAAAGGTTTGCTTGTATTTTCCTTGGTCCTACATAACTACAAAACATATTAGAAACACATTAGATTCATGTGTATAAAATATTAGAAATATTAAGCCATACAAATTAAGGGTGAGAATAAACAAGCCTTTTCAATGTTACTGGTCGCGAGAATTATGATCAAATCATTTTAACTTATTTCCTAAAACTATACCCCCCCTACCCTCTCAGCAAGATATCAGGGGGCAATGTACCCATGCCCCCCCCTCTCTAGTTCCGGTGCCTGTGTTGAATAGGGTGTTCTTTGATTGGCAGGGGGGAAGGGGGAGTTACGGGCTGTTGTCTGACCAATGTATATATGTTTAAAGTTTATTTAAACATCAAAATGGTGGCGAGTGGCAAATCTATTTTCTTGTGTCTTAATTTTTAATTTATTTGTATCCGTAAATAATGCTGTATTATTAAAATAAATGTAAATTTTTGAAGAGGGTGGGGAGACAGCCCTCTCCTCCTGGCTAAGGCCTTGTCGCGTACTACCCTAGATAGTCAAATATGGCGGCGTTATCAGATATTACGCAGTAATTTGTTTCATTAATTGTAAATGACAATTTTCACATGTCCATTACAGATTCTGCCTTAAAATGTGAGTGAAGAATGGCCCTGAGCATGAAATGACTTCTCGATATCTCAGTGGTAAGAGTATTGTTAAACTAAGTCAAATACCCAGGCTCTATTCCCGTGTACATGTGTCATTTTTACATTTAAATGAATGTTATTTAGATGCGCCTATAAACATAATAAAATAAAATAAAGTATAATTCCTTGTATAATTTTTTTTAAACGCCAAATATTTTTCCAATTTGGTGAACTAAATTATTTTATCCCATGAATTTTTCTGTATATTATATTTGTGAAATATAGCCTATAAAATTCACAATATTTAACAATGCTTTGAGCCACATGGAGGGTAAAATGTTATTTCGGAGTCCTTGCAGTAATCACTCATATTTATTATTAATTAATATTATTGAGTTCTACTAGCACTCCAATAGTTATTTTACAATAAATAAGTACACTTTTCTTAGTTTATATAAATATTTGCGCCATCTGAAAATCCAAGGTCTGCGCCTTTTGGAGAGCCCAGTTCGACCCTGGAAGACTCTGACAACTTAGCTCAGTCGTTAGTGTCTCTGTTTACTGAGATAGCTTCCTGACATGGCCTAAACATTTATCATTTGTGAAATGTGGGTACTCCCTTTTACAGTGATGAATTACCGGCCAAGGGCTAGGCGTTGTGTCTGTTCTAGGTGCGGTGGAAAATTTTCCTTAGAATTATTAGCTGTCGTTTATGTATTTTTAGGCGCAGAATTCAGAAAACACACTAAAAATTTCACATTACATACGGTTTTCCACAAAATAGTTTTTTTTTTTTTGTTTTACGCATAGTCTATATGAAGGGTTTATGTACAATATACAGGTTGTTGATCCATTTTTAATTTCTTTCGGGGATACTTCAAGAGTTGGCTAGTAATAATCAATTATTAAGGTGAATCAAATAGCCCACGCTATTATTTATGCTTTGAGTGAGGATTACTTTGTCTATATATCACATTATGAAAATTGAAAAAGACACCCGGACACGGGCTCGATTCCCGTGTCCAGGTGTCTTTTTCAATTTTTATATAATTACTAAGGTATTAGAATATTTATTTAAGGTTTAAATAATAATCTTTTTTTTTACTCTCTATAGTATTTTAAAACAATACAAAAATGAGATCTTTTTATTTAATCTCTCACAACATAAAATCAATCATTCACTCATTCGCTCACAGGGACCATTCTTTGAACTAATTAGGAGCTTCGTCAACGAAAATATAGTCTATAAGTATAAGGTTACCTCAATTAAGATAATTAAAATTAATTAATAATTATTTACACATTAATTTACATGCACGGTAATAAACTTTAGTTTTGTCAATACAACTTTTGTCAATAAATCTATAATATCTTTATTTTTTCTAAATTCAACTTATTCTTATTCTTTTGTTTTAGGAAACATATAAACAATTCCGACTTTGTTTAATACTGTTCCTGGACCAAAATATAGTATATCACACAAAACATTAAAGCAAATAACTAAATTAAAAATAATTTCTTTTGAAAAAAAGGGAAAAAGTTTAGAAAGTTTGTTTATGTCACTGCTTTTCTGCACATTAATTTGGTTGTATTTTTCCTACAGAAAAAATAATTCAAATGTTTACACAGAAGAGCAGATTAACTTTACAAATTCTAATCTAAAATAGGTTAGTGCAAAGTGGTCAGGGTTTTAGGCCCTTAGCTCTCAACTATTTCATTTATAAAATTATATTAGTTTTCCATTGTTTATATATTAATACACTCAAGATACTGAGAGTACTAAACTGATGAATACATTTTTCATTTCCTATTCGTCTAGGCCTAATTTAATTCTCTTTATTACTATAAAATGGTTAATTATAAGAAAGTGTGGGGTTTTATGGTAATTATAAGTTATGTACATCATAACCAAAATTGTAAGCAATATATGTTTTAAATTTCAATTCATTAACTTCATTTTCAGACCTTTAAACTTTTAATCTAATAGTTTTTCATTATTTAAAGTCTTTGTTGGAATATTTGAGTCATTCAAATTTATTACCTTTACTTTTCATTTTAAGCATCGTGCAATGTATTAATAGCTGAACTCGGAAGATGGGAGATGCATCTGTGGCTTGCACGTGTGGTCTTTCAGTGGGGTGGGAGGTTTTGGCGCGGACTCCTGGCCAATCAGCACATTCTATTTATCGTCTGTGTTGGACCCTATGTGTAAGGGAAGCGTCAGACGGAACACTGGCTGGTTAGCAGGCAAACAGATAAGACCTGTATTCAACAAGTACTTTTCGTAACATGAGAAGATAGGGTTTTGAGATGGGTGGAAAGAGATGTAGACCAGGTGGCTAAATGACCCCTACCTTAAATAAGTCTCTGTATTCATGTCATAAATGATTTGTTTCTATACATTTAGTAACCCGGGGTATAAAATGTATAGTAGTTATTTAAAATAAAACTTCAAATTCTACGCTAAATAGTATCTCTTTAATCGGCTGTGTCCATCTACCCCCACCATTATCTGTATAACCCCGAGATGCTCTATTGGAACCTACTGACTGCCGTGGACACCTTTTTATGAAGAGGAGCAAGATAGGATGGGCGACTAGTTACAAATAGCGTCCAACAATGGGGCTGGTGACCAAAACAGCAGACAACAATGGGTGACTAGGTACAAATAGCGTCCAACAATGGGGCTGGTGACCAAAACAGCAGACAACAATGGGTGACTAGGTACAAATAGCGTCCAACAATGGGGCTGGTGACCAAAACAGCAGACAACAATGGTTGACTAGGTACAAATAGCGTCCAACAATGGGGCTGGTGACCAAAACAGCAGACAACAATGGGTGACTAGGTACAAATAGCGTCCAACAATGGGGCTGGTGACCAAAACAGCAGACAACAATGGTTGACTAGGTACAAATAGCGTCCAACAATGGGGCTGGTGACCAAAACAGCAGACAACAATGGGTGACTAGGTACAAATATCATCCAACAATGGGGCTGGTGATCAAAACAGCAGACAACAATGGGTGACTAGGTACAAATATCATCCAACAATGGGGCTGGTGATCAAAACAGCAGACAACAATGGGTGACTAGGTACAAATATCATCCAACAATGGGGCTGGTGATCAAAACAGCAGACAACAATGGTTGACTAGGTACAAATAGCGTCCAACAATGGTGCTGGTGACCAAAACAGCAGACAACAATGGGTGACTAGGTACAAATAGCGTCCAACAATGGTGCTGGTGACCAAAACAGCAGACAACAATGGGTGACTAGGTACAAATAGCGTCCAACAATGGTGCTGGTGACCAAAACAGCAGACAACAATGGGTGACTAGGTACAAATAGCGTCCAACAATGGGGCTGGTGACCAAAACAGCAGACAACAATGGTTGACTAGGTACAAATAGCGTCCAACAATGGTGCTGGTGACCAAAACAGCAGACAACAATGGTTGACTAGGTACAAATATCATCCAACAATGGGGCTGGTGATCAAAACAGCAGACAACAATGGTTGACTAGGTACAAATAGCGTCCAACAATGGTGCTGGTGACCAAAACAGCAGACAACAATGGGTGACTAGGTACAAATAGCGTCCAACAATGGTGCTGGTGACCAAAACAGCAGACAACAATGGGTGACTAGGTACAAATATCATCCAACAATGGGGCTGGTGATCAAAACAGCAGACAACAATGGTTGACTAGGTACAAATAGCGTCCAACAATGGTTCTGGTGACCAAAACAGCAGACAACAATGGGTGACTAGGTACAAATAGCGTCCAACAATGGGGCTGATGATCAAAACAGCAGACAACAATGGTTGACTAGGCACAAATAGCGTCCAACAATGGGGCTGGTGACCAAAACAGCAGACAACAATGGTTGACTAGGTACAAATAGCGTCCAACAATGGGGCTGGTGACCAAAACAGCTGACAGAAGTGGGTGTCTAGTTACATTAGGTTAGTGTATGAGGGAGTAGAACCACCCGACTCTTCAATAAAGTTAAAAATGGTTAAAGATTAGGATCTTTATTATAGCTTAGTGTAAAAATGTTTTATATATATATATATATATATATATATATATATATAAGTATTTCATTATAGTAATATTGTCTCTAAGTTCTCCTCCTCCTTCTTGGTGTTTTAGTTGTCTATTGACTCAAATACTATAATCAAATTTATAAACTAACTATTTAAACTTTAACTTGCATGGAAACTTTAATCTTGTCGATAAAACCATAATTTTAGTATTTTATAAATATATCAATATACATACATATACAGATATATATATGATATATATATTTTTTGATTAGTGCACTTATGTGTTCTTTTATTGAAGCCTTTTCTGTATGTGGCGATTTAACTTTTCAACAACGAATTTCAAGAAATCATTATCATTCAGTGTTTAAGAATAGTTGTACTTGAAGAAATGAACGTCATTTACAAACTAACGGAGGATATAATTAATTTTTTAAGCATTTGGAGAATATGGTGATAAAATACTGAATTTGATTGTGAAGGATACATCAAGTGAAACATCTTTAAATATCAAGACCCAATAATATCGAAAATCATCTTCATGTATGTTAGTCATCTTGCTTTATCAAATCAAACCGTAAGATCGATTTTTGTTTACTCAAATCTGTTCATTATTGTGACAGAGCTAACAACTGGTTCCGGCTTCATAGTCTTTGTGAGGCGTTGAATACAATCGCACGATCTATATAGTTTTCTCAATAATAAATTGTGATAAAGCCTTTCTTTGTTTTTTTATCAATACATTTCCTATTACAAAACTTTGCAAACTTACACAACATTATCTAGGTTTTGATAACTCCTCACCTCTCTCGAAGGAGAGTTATATTTACGTGTCTCTCTGACTTTAATGTACAACTGCAGTTAGAGCTGTATAATAAATACCATGGTGAGGGTTGGCGAGTAATTGGAAAGCCAAGGATAAAGGGGGAGGTTTCTTTCTCTTGGTGTTAATGTACTGCTTCTCATTTCCCTTCTTTCTACTCAAGGGAGATGGATGCTTTGTTTCAACAGTCATCACTCACTATCAGCAAGAGGTAGCCTTTCTTTCTCTATCTCTCGTCCCACACATCTTTACATTCATTTATTCCTTGTAATTCACAAGCTTAAAGCGCATATTTAAATTATCTAAATGAGATTGGTATATTTTATGATTTGAAAAGCACCAAATGAAGCGTAGGCCGTAACAACGTTGTATCCGACAACAATTTATAAAGTGATTTTTTCATGTAAGAAGGTTGTATGTGATTCTCTGCGTCCGTTAGTAGGAAAATATATCTCATTATCGGGCTGGTTATACGAGAAAAAGACTGGTGAAACGTTGGCAATTCTGATATTGGCCGTAACAAGGTTTTATGTACGCTAAAATGGCCGACAGATGTAATGTCACTCTTACACCATATGCTCAAAAACATTAAAATCGGGGTAAAAATAGGAAGAAAAATGTTAGTGAATGGAAGCAAACTATTAGAAAAAGAAATAGGGATGCAGGGAAAGAGTGTGTGAGTTTCAGAAATGTACAGAAGCCTGCATTATCACAACCAAATGAGGTACGTAAAACAACGTTGTGTATGAGACTTTAGTGGTGGGTACTGTGTAGTGCCACAAATAAGTAGGGCTGGCCGGGAATTAATCCATTCCTGACAAAATTCAGGTGGGAAACAAAGCGCCTTTGTGTTCTAGCAATACTGCACTGTCGACCATTTTTGGAGACAAACTTCTTCTTTGTCTTGGAGCATAGGCCTAAGGTGTCTATTTATTGATGTATGTAACTAAACAGTTTATGGAAGCAGGGGAAGTGAGGGGTGGGGGAAATTTTGGAGGTGATGGTGAAAAGATTTATAGTGCTTGTAAATGGGGTGGGGGGAGGAATTTCCAACTTAAGCTAGTCTATTGTTAGTGAGGCAGTCAGAGGGTTTTTAAACTAAAAAACCTTTAAAGGGAGTCAAAACTAGTTATATAGAGAACATTTAAGGGGATTAAAGTATATTTAACCTTTAAAGGAGTTATGAATTCAAAGAACATGTGAGCGGTTCTAAACCTAGAGAACCTTTAATTTAAAAGGATTCCAAACCTAGATAACTTTTTTAAAGCCTCACTACACGTCAGTGCATGGTTCTTTACTGGCTATAACAAGGCATGGGAAAAGTTCAAGTTTGTAAAAAGAACCGTTTGCGACACATTTCAAGTCACTCCTAAACGTCAAGAGCAATACAGAATTAGTTGATAAGCGAGGATTTCACCATAACCGGCCTCATAGTGTTGCTGATAAAGTTAAGGACTTAATACACCAACACATAGAATCATTTCCAAAGCAAGAAACTCATTATAGTAGGGAAAAGAGCTTTAAAGACTGCCTTTCTTCAGAGTTAAATCTAAAACTAATATACAAACTATTTACAGAAAAATTTCCTGAATGCAATATTTCACTTCGGACATACTCTGATGTATTACGCAGTGATTACAAGCTACGGCTTGGGTTTATTCGTTCTGACACATGTGTAACATGTGATAAGATCTTTATTAAATTATGCGTATGTGAGGATGAGAAAGAAAGACAGCTCAGTAGTGGTAGTAGTGTAACCACCCAGGTAAAACAGGCTGTGATTGGCCGAAACTTGTCACGTGACTACGCCTCTTGGCTCTCTGATTGGCTGCTATAAATAGCCTTCTTCCCCCACCCCCTAACCTATTTTTCCCCCTCATTTCCACTCCCCTACAGCCAACAAACCCCGGACATGTTGGTTCTTGATTATTAATGACTGTTGATTAATTATTGCTAGTTAATTTAATTAATTGGTAGGATTGAGGTGTTGGAGTTTTTATTCATCGATTATACAAACCCCTGACATGTTGGTTCTTGATGATTAATTATTAATGATTGTTGATTAATTATCATTAATTGATTATTCTTAATTAATTAATTGGTAGGATAGAGGTGTTGGAGTTTTTATTCATCAATTAGGGCGTTGTAGTTTATTTGTTGAAGCATAGAGCCACTCGCAGCTTGCGCTCCATGATTTTAGAACCTTTCTTTCCGACTCTCTGCTACCAAGTGGCAGCGTGTATTCATACAAGTCCACCCCTCAGTCCAGAGGTAATGAACCATCTCCAACAAGGGGACGCTGACATTTGCTGGCCAAGCACTTCCTTTCACTTTCCTCCACTGGCTGGAGGTCATGAACACTGGAATTCTCTGCCCCCTAACCCCCCAGAGCCGGGGTTGTTCATCCTTGGGGCTGATGAACCGGGCATTAACCTCAAGGAGTCGTTGCCTTGAATCGCCAGGAATAGAGAGTCACATCACCCCCTTCCCCCCTCAGTGAAAAGTACCGTTGCAAGTCACTCAAGCTCGGACAGTAGCTGAAAGTGGACGTGTTCAAATTACAACGCTCAACTGGCCCTTTTAAAAACTTACTACCCGTTCGGTTCTAATAGTTGAATTTAAAACAAATTATACGTGTATTTGTAAATAATCAACTAGCACCGAAGCAGGCAAAAGTGGAATAAGTGATTAAATCATATTAGTAGTAAAAGAGCGGAAAAGGGCTCCTCGCTTATTTACACTAAAGAAAGTCAAATGTACCTTCATTTGCGTGGAGGGAGGGTGGAAAACCCAAGATATCTCTGATACGGAAATAGACAACAACGTTAATCTCCCTCGCGTGATTTAAAAAAACTCAGAGCTTGTTGGTACTTGTAATATCTTGGAGGGAGAGTGGAAAACATGCATAGTTCCCCCCAAGCGAGATTTGAGCTCAGGCCTCCACCCTCACACTCTTTACCTCCCTTGCCCTTGTTCAGAGCTTGTTGATACTTGTAATATCTTGGAGGGAGAGTGGAAAACACTCATAGTTCCCCCCGAGCGAGATTTGAACTCAGACCTCCACCCTCGTGCTCTTGACCCCCCTTTCCCTTGTTCAGAGCTTGTTGGTACTTGTAATATCTTGAAGGGAGAGTGTAAAACACCCATAGTTCCCCGAGCGAGATTTGAACTCCTGCTAAGCCGCGAGGGATCAAACGTAATTACCTACTGATCTGGCATACAGACACACACTGCTCACAAGGGAAACCTACCCAGGAGAAAACCACCACAACTATACAAAAGCTAGAATCACAATAAAAAAATCTCCATCGTCCGCGCCATATTTACCAAAATTTGGGTGCTAAGTTTATTTATTTTAAATAGTAAATAGAGTATATATATATATATATATATATATATATATATATATATATAACATTTAAGAACCGAAAACAAGTATAATTGTGAGGCCGATACCTTAGCTCAACCCCCCCCCCCCACCCAGAGCGGAGGTTGTTCATCAGGGGGTTGATGAAGCAGGCATCGGTATTTCCAGGAATTGATCAGCCCCTTTTGTGAAAAGTACCGTTGTCAATCACTCAAGTTCGAACACTAGCTAAAAGTGGACATGTATGTTCATGAGCAACGCTCAACTGGCCCCTTTTAAAAATCTAAATATCTAGCACAGAGTCTTACTACGCTTATTTTATTTCAGATAAATAAATAAAATGCATTATTGATAATGTAAAAGAACAGTGAGTTTCTAATATATATATATATATATTTATAAAAAACTGCATGTAAAAAAGCAAAATACTATGGAATATTTACACACACATTCACACACCCTGATCGTCACCACCAGATTTACTAAGGGAATGTATCTCAATTTTCCCAAGTTGGAATTGGAAAGCGAGCTATGAAAAAATAACTTGTCGCGGAATCAAACCCCGACCTTCCCGTAACGATTATCAAAACCTGATTCTAAACTGGAAACTCAGTCGTAATTACCTAGTGTTCCACCACCCTAGAAAGGAAGCTGAAACAGACAGAAGAAAGACATAGGGACTAGGTCGTTTTACCTGTGATGGTCGCCTGTAATAAAATAATTAAATGAATGTTATTTTTTCAGAGAACAATATTTCTGAACAATTAATAAGTTTTTTATTCATAAAAAACAATATAATATAGTGTTTCTATCTCTCTGCTAAATCAATATTCCATTGTCCGAGATCGAGCTTGGCACGCTCTCTCTTATTAAAATAAACAAGTAGCACCAGAGCTGGCAATCGTAAGATGCAAGAGTGGAATAATTGACGAAATCATATTAGGTGTTATTGAACGAGGGCCTCCTCGCTTATTTACCCAAGGTTGAATGTACCTTCATCTGCGTGGAGGGAGAGTGGAAAACACCGATAGTTTACTTAGCTACGAGTCCTATAAAGTCTGTACAAGCACCGCTAATGTCGCGAGGGTATTTGCTAAACAAATTGTACCCCCATTTAAACGAAGAGGCAGCGTTAATGTTTCGAGAAAACACAGCTCGGTTGCATTTAACAGCGTAAAGACGGTACCGTAATAACACCTATTAGTGATGCTAAAAACTCACACAGCTCTTGAGCTAGGGTATGAAGTACTGTGCAATATTAGTACAGCGTCTTAATACCCATTCGGGTGAATCTGAGAGGAAAATGTTGGACCTAGAGTTTAACACGGAATACAGACCATGGTGGATGTCTGGCATTCCTCACAATACACGTCTTGTCAGAGGTGAAGGAACTACCCGCGAAATAAATCATAAAATACGTTACTTTCATAGTCGTCGTACCGCAACTGGGGTGAATGAAAAAAAACTCAGTGGACAGTTTGTTCCCACAAGGTGATCGGGTAGTCTATGGGGTAGGGTGTCAAACTTCAGTACTAGGGGGTCGGGAGTTCAATCCTCAGTGCCGACCTCTTTTCAATGTCAGTTAGTAGTTCCAACTCAACATTGGTCATCTTTAAAAATGTCTCACGTGCTAGTTCAGGGCTTGTGCAAATAATATAGACAGTCTAATTTATAGTACTCAAAAACACAAAGAGCTGAAGTATTCGAAGACGATTGCTAAAAGTAGAACATCGTTTAAAACATATAAATTTTGATAATTTTACATAGTGTTGATTTCAAACTGACGAATAAAAAAATGTACCTTCATCTACATGGAGGGAGGTTAGATCTGCGTGCAACCTGTTTGCACCATCGTGCTTGTTCATTCTGTGTGCGAGCACTTGTGCACCATCATTTGCTATTCATTAAATGCCAAAGTGTACCTCACAGTTCCATGAACATAGCATCGAGCAGGCACCTCCGTCCACTTCACTAGGTAGGAGCCGACTAATGAAATAACGGGATATACAAATGGCCTTATAGACAGATCAGTATTGCGCATGCGCAGAGACACAATACTGTATTTAGGTCATTACAGTCGGAAAATCTTTGAGATGGGTATAAATAGAACCCCGATCATTACATTCGGTCATTTCAATTTGTTATTGGATAATATAAACATCAAGATGAGTTTTAACGCTCTGGAAAACTGGATAAGTTCGGGTATGTTTAATTCATTTTGTATATATTAATGGTTTCAAATTTGATTATCATGTCAGGGTGTATAGTAGTATTTTCTTCTTCTTTGTTAGATGATGAGCCCAATAGCCTGGACCAGCTGCCACAGTTTACAGAAGGGGGAATTTTCAGAGAGGATGGTGACTGGTCCATGGGTCCATGCCTAAACAGTCTTGAAAAACCTATTTTAATATCTCACCACCTTAGCGTCGTTTGCTGTATGATTGGCTGATGAGAATAGGCTTTGGAATGTTTTCAGTGGAATGTTCTGGGCGCGATAGAGAAGGTACATGAGACAGTAATGGCCGCAAACTTCTGTAGCGTGCTATGGGACGTGAGGAAAGTGTTTTTGCTTATAAACGCCAAATGTGACTTTATACTGGGTGGAAAATCATAAATGTCAAAATATTCGAACACGTCGTTCTTGTCGATAAAGATGGCAGCCCAATGCGTCCCAGGCTTGGTGTGTGGATCGGTGTTAATGACTAGAGCGGCAGGTCGTACTATTCTTGCGGGTAGTTGATCAACAGGGAAAACACCCAACGATACAGAACGGAACCAAGGTTTTTTTTTCAGCGTACGTCCTCAATTATCCAATGCGGCCCATTTTAAGTGTTTTCATTGACGAAAAATCTCTGTCGGACATATCTACGATGGGTGGAAGTGTATTTGACTAGAAACTTTTTCTTTTGTGACCCCTTGACGTAGACGGTTTCTGCACGCGTTGTGGCGCGGGAGATGAAGGATTCGAGTAGGCTGTAATTCACATCACCGCTATCCCAGGTTATACCATGCAGATAGTAGACTATATAGTCGGCTTTCTTTCTGGCATTGGTGGAAAGTTCCTCGATAGCGTATGGGGGTTTTAACACCCAATGTTGAAGTAATGTGCCGCATAAAGATTTGACACTCAGTTTCTTGACAATAAACTCATTGTCGTCGTTGTTGAAGTTCTGGAAATCCACAATGACGTCCATGGCTTAATTGAGGGGGTAAGGGGCGGGAAGCCGTTTGTATTAACTTCCATAATCGGTCACGACGTTTCTGTCTTCGTCAATGGTGATGATGTTGGCAAACTCACGTACATGATACAGTTGACGGTTTAGGTGAGAGCCCTTGTTAAGCTAACTTCGATGATCAGAGAGCCGTGCTAGGTCAAATTCCAATACTATGCCATATGGGCTGACAGATTAGATGTGAGATCGAAAGCCATGAGATGATATCCCTTAGGGAATGCTTCTCGTGTGATGTCACTACCTTCGTTCATGAAATGGATACTCGTTCCAGAAAACAGTGTGTGGTACGACATGACATAGTATCCGTTTGAATAATCGGGCTGTAGCAGTTTCGATGGTACTTGTTCCCCGTCCACGTACAGCGAGAAATGGTTCATGCCGTAGGTTTGAAAGTTGAACGGGTTCTTGGTGGCGTCTCCGTTGAACGAAGCGTCTGATACAAATCCCATGATGGATCGTTAGGGTAACTGTCCGGTGAATACGTTGTCCAGTGATTTCCCTTGCATGGCCATAGGAATAGTGAGTTTTTGTACTTCCACACGGGTGATGGTACACTTTGCAGGGTTGAAGTTTAATGCTTTTGCATTTGCCAACAGTATAGAAGGTGCTACTTTGACACGTCGCACTAGAAGGCCAGCTTCAGCGACGGGAACCTTAAAGTGAGCGAGTTCAGTGACCACCATAAGAATAAACCCATCACGGGAACGAACCAACTTGATTCTGAGTTCAGTGCCGTTTAAAAGGTATTTTTCTTGGTTAAACACGTCACCATGTATAAACCCCAAAAGATCCACCGTCTTACTTTGTGTGGTAGGACTGCAACGAGCCTCAAATCCCTTGTTGGGTGCGTTAGCCTCCTCAAAGTTTCCGGGGCTGTTTGCGAACAACATACCACAAGTCAAATACGTTATTTTGGCTTCACTGTTGTAATTGAGCTGCGTCTCAATGTACGCTCTATAGGCATACGTGTTGCTGGGCGGTGAGACTAGTTTTTGGTTCAAAAACACATCCACCTGTGTGAATAGCGAATGCAACCTGTTGTTGACTGGTGCGATCTGATCCACCTCTGTGAAAGCGCCACCGTCGGGTTTCATAATGGCCGCACTGATATAGAGCATGGTCTGGGAAAGATCGATATAGAACTTGCCTTGTCCAGTAACCGTAAATTCTATGGGTATATCATCGGTGAGGGAAGAGACATGATTGTACTGGAGCCATTGCCCACTTTCAAGACTGGTTTGAGTGGGTGGCACGGAAAGAGATCAAGTTCACTGCTGGCACACTCGCAGGACTGGGGGGGTAGAAACGACATTTCAGCTAGAAAAATCTACAGCTTCTTTCTTGACCTTTTTGTGTCGGGCGACGAGAGAAGACTGACGTCATTGCTTCTTACGACGCCCTTTATAGCCTGAGCCGGTCATAACGTGCTGATATTCTGTTCAGCCTTGAGTTTCAGTTTTGTTCAAGAATCGCCGACACGTTGCCGTAGGACCTCTTTGAAAGGACGCCGTTGATTTGCAACTTCGGAGAGCACGTTGATACCCGTATGAAGCACCTGTTTTTGGATGGACTTAGCGCCACTTCTTAGCAACGATACGATGATTTTGAAAAGGCCGCTGAAAAAACTTCATATCCCGTGCTCTCGTTGATAGGGAACACCGTGGTAGATAGAGGATATTCCTGTTCCGGCCTGATTGGCGTAGTGTCTTTGGAAGGAACAGTTCATACTGAGCAGCGTCGGAAAGGAAGATTCACGCAAACTTTTCCAAACTTGAATGGTAGAGGTTCATCCGTGTCGATTCTTATATTGATTTCCAAACTTACAATTTCGCAACTAAGAACTGGCATGTAGTGCAACGGATCATAGCTAACGAGCTTATGTATGCCGTAGAGATAGTTTACATTGTTGATACTGACGATACATAACAGCGTAGCCACAATGTCACCCACGGGCTGAAGATTGACGATATCCGTGCAGATATACATTTGTGAGGGCCAGGCAAGTAGAATGTTTGTGGCGTACGGTGGGAATTTGATCAGATTAGTCAGAGGATCGAACCCGAGCTGTAGAATTAGTTGTCTCGATAGAGTCAGCAGCTGTATATTTGGTGAAGAGAGATAACTTCAACTTTTTTGTTGGAGTTTGTGTACTTGAATAAAACTCCGGAATCCCCTTTAAAAGCCTTTACGTCGTTTAGAGCTTTGATCAATTCATGGATAGTGCTGTAATTTCCAGGAGGGATATGATCCTTGAATATTTGTTCCACAGAGTTAGCGTCCACCCAGTTGTAGCATAAAAAAAATTACCCTCGGGTACGATGGTGAAAGAACACGGATATTGAAATTCAACCAGAGCGACTTCCCACTTGCCCTCGAGTGTAAGACGGTAAGAAAGTTGCGTAGTGAAATTCGTGAGCGTATTTTTCGGGAACAATCCCATAGAGCTGTCACTCGGCAAAGTGATGTAAAACTAGTCCTTCATGGAAGGGCGCTGACGTAACTGGCAGGAATCCCAGAATTAAACTTTGTGGGGAAACCTTTCCACTGCACGTACACTTTTTTCTGGTGCCTTTGCCCTTGACACGTAGTATTTTATCAATTTTAAAAGTTTCGGAAAGACGTACGCGTTGCAATTCAGGTTCGTAAAACGTCCCCTCCACCTTTTCGCCATCAAGATCGGTGAGTCTGTAGAGTTGGATGAAAGTGTTTTTTCGGGGGTCGTGATTTTATTTTTGGGGTAGTTTCGTCTGGGTTTTTTTTGAACCCCCCCCATTAGTATTTATTTTTAGTTTTTTATTTTGTTTATCTGTTTTTGGTTTTTTTGTGATCTCCCCAAAAATATGGGGTTGTGGCCCCCATTATTTTTTAAAAAACGAGACTCTTCCGGGTCCCCCCTTTTTTGTTAAAACCCACGTCATTACTTTGGGCCCTCTTTGGGTTGGGGGGTAAAATGGGGGTTTGCCAGGCCCGACTCCGGACCCTTGTGCCCCCCGGGGTCGTTTAGAGCTCCCTTCCCTATTTGTGTGGGCTTTTCCCATTCAAGGTTTGCTTTCTGCCCCCTAAAAATCTTTCGAAGTTCGAAGTTGTTAGGTGCTCTGTAATTGTCTTGGCGGTTTTATAATGGCCGCAATGGGGTCCTCCGCTCTTTGTATTTACTTTTTTGCTGTTGCTTTATTTTTTTTAAGGTTTGAAAAATTTGGGAGGGGGGGAAATTTTCTTTGAAATTGCTTTCCCTCGCCCACTTCTCCCGGGGTCTATTGTTCTTAAGAGGTACCCTAAAAAGTTAAGTCTCTTTTTTGGTTTAGAGGGGGTTTGTTATTAGTCCTATACTTTTCCCATATTTTTTAAAAATTTTTTAATTTCATGAGCCGCTCAGCCCCTTCCCGGTTTTAAAAAAAAAAGCGTAGAATTCCTTGGCCGCGTTTGTCTTTTAGTCATCCTGATTAAAATATCATCATCCCCTTCATGATAAACATTTTTCTGTTGATCTGTTGTTTGTCTGAGCCTTTTGAGAAAAAGGTTTGAAATGTGCAATGATCTTCTTTATGTTTAAGTCTTTGATAGCCTAATTAAGTCTTTTTTTCCCAAACCGTTAACCGGTTCTTGTTGTGGGGGCCTTGTGTTTGTTTTGCCTGTCCCTGCCTGGGCGTAGATCGGGGATCTTGCCGCCCTCAGGAGGGGGGGGTTTTGCCACGGGTCTCTGCCGCATTGGGGGGAAGCTCGGTGTGTTGGAGGGTGGGGCATGGCCGGTCAGATTTTGTTCTGTTGTTTGTTTTTGGTATTTTGTCCCGTCTTCTATCTTTTCTAGTAATCTAAGTACACCGGGCACTTGCTGTAATCGCCGTGTGCTTCCCAACAGTTTACGCATCGGCAGGAGGGGTGGCGTCTTTTTTGGGGCAGTCTTTGGTGATGTCTTTTTTAAAAGCACTTACACACCGGGGTTGTTCTGGAAATTATTCTTAGATGGCCGTATCTTTGGCACTTGTGGCATTGTACGACTGTGTTGATGGTGGTATTGGGGTTCATCCTAACTCTGGTATGGTTAATTGACTTTACTTGGAAGATGGTTTTTGTCTTGCTCTTTGCAAGTCATTTGGGAAAGTAGGGGGGAATGTCACGGTCTGGGTCGTGTTGTCCGCAGCCACTTCCCTAGAATTTGTCTCACGTCAGTCACTGGGAACCCCATGCTTTAATTTCTCCTCTGGGTCACTGTAGCCATGTTGGAGGGAGCCCCTTGACTATGACTTTGACTGGTTTGTCCCCGTAGCGTGTAAGTGTGAAACTCCTATTTTAGGTCCTTCATAAGTGCTGTATTAGGTCGTAGTCCTGCTTGTTGGTGGTATGAATTTTAAATCCGTTTGTAATGTACGTGTTTTAATGTCCCCTCCTATCTCTTTTGCTACCTTGGCTATCTGAGAGTAGTTTTGTTTCCTAGCGTCACTATTGGTGGTAGTGGTCTTGGTGTGGTGGTTTGTTGTAGCACTTTTGTCATTTCTGGTCGAGTGGTGAGGGGGTATTGTTTTCGGCCTTTTTAGGGCGTCAACTTGTTTGTCAATTCTGTTGGTGTCTTTTTGTCTGGGGGAGCTTTTGAGGTCTGAATTTCCTTTTCCGTCCTAGTTTGTCGGCCCCTCGTGAAAGTTCCCTTCCTCGGGGTCTGCTTCCATTCTGATTGTCCGTAGAGGATAGTCCATGTCCGTGTCGTTTTGTTTTGGTACTCGGGCTGGTGGGGTCGGGGGCGGGGCCTTTTCGCTCAGCCCTGAAAAGGGCAGGTAGTGGCCCAGTTGGAAGGTTAAGATACCCTCCTCTGTGCAGTGCGGGAGATCTGTGAGTTGTCTGGTGTCCCGGAAGACTGCGCCGACTGCGAGTATTGTTTCGCAGCCGGTCTCGATTTACGCCTACTGTGGCTTGGGCACCGTTAGGTATCCCCACAGAAATTACCACCGAAACGTCCCTTCCGAGTTTAGTCTATGTGTGTGTTCGGGAAACCCTTTTCCTGTACAACTGCTCACTTTGCCTTAAAAAAAGCAGGTTTGTTAAAAAACAGTTGCGGGGTTTTGCCTTTAAAAGGGACTCAAAGTAATACCTGGTGGCTCAATCTCCCGAGAACGAATTCGTGGTACTGAACTCGAATCGCCTTTCGGCTGTTGCCCGACATAGAACATTTTGACTTGACATTATGCCACGCCAGGTTGTCTATGAAAGGGGTGATTTGTTGTTTTGAGTACCGAGTCACTGTCGTGACTCTTAACCCCCGTGAATGAAATTAATACCTATGAAATGAAACAGATGAAATGAGGGGCAAGAGAATTACAGGGGTATTAGTACATTACCCTTTGAGGTGCAAATTGTGATTGTGTTGGGTCGGGGGAATTTGGGAGGATTTTCTTTTCTTGGGATGGGGAAGGTTGTTAAGGTATGAGGGGTGATTTTGTGAATGATTGCGCTGGGCTCGGAATTAGGGAGGATTTTCTTTTCTTGGGATGTGGGGAGGTGGCTTAAGGTATGATGGTGAGTTGTGAGTGATTTTGCGGGGCGTGGGAATTTTGGGGGGATTTTCTTTTCTTGGGATGGGGGAAGGGTGTGTTTAAGGAATGTGGTGGTATGATGATTGCGTGGGTTCGGGAATTGGGGAGGATTTTCTTTTCTTGGATGTGGGTAGGTGTGTTTAAGGTATGATGGTGAGTGATTGCGCTGGGTCGCGGAATTGGGAGATTTTTTTTTCTTGGGATGTGGGTAGTGTGTTTAAGGTATGATGGTGATTTGTGGATGATTTAGTGATCGATTTCCGGGAAGGGTCGAAAGTTTAACTTGACTGTAGGGAAAGGTTTGACGGGGATGTTACATATCCATTCCCCATCTGGGCCCCAGTGGCGCCACGTTTTTTCTCTGACTAGAAGGTTGACCTAGGGGGTTTTATCCCAGTGAGTCCGGCGGTGGCAAAGGTTATAAAGAGTTCTTGTTGGGTAGGATTTCTTTTTCTTGGATTAGGATTGAGTGGTACATTTCCATTCCCCATCTGGGCCCCCCCGGCGCCAGCGTTTTCTCTGGCTAGTAACAACCAGCTTATCCAGTGGCGTCCGGCCGTGACTAAGGGTTTTCGTTGTAGGGAATGGCGAATTGTGTATGAAGGTCGGGTAAGGCTAGGATTAAGGATGGGTTGGTGAGGTGGTCGGCGGTTTTGCTGTCGCTTGGCGTAGTTGATTGCAAGTGAATTTGGGATAAAAATATATATTATTATTTTTTTTTTTACTAGGAAATGTTACATCTAGGTATTTTTTTTTTTTTTTTTTTTTTTTCTACTGGGATTGCTCCTAGGATTTTTTTTTTTTTTTATATTTTTGGATTTTTTTTTTAATTATTATTATTATTATCTAATTTTTTTCTAGTTTTAAAGTATAATTAATAGCTCAACTACGCCAGCCTGGTCGTTTGTAGTGTCTCTGTTCAGCAGGTCGTATCGTCCTAGGTCCCTAACTATCTCTTTGGGGGTGTGTGTCTGTGTGCTCGTACAGTCTCTTGTTTCGGTTTTTGTATATCTCCTTAGCGTCTGCAGTTGGCATCGTGTTATGTCTGTTATCTATGCCCATGATGCCCCATGTTTGTTCTTAAGAACTTGTTTTGCGTTATTTAAGTTTCTTATGTGGATCTTGGGTCCGTAACTCCATGCTGGGCATTATATAGTATAATTGGCTGTATCCGGGATTGAATAGAATTGTTTTTTGGGTATTGTTAGTTCCCTGCCCTTGAGTAGTGGATATAATTTTACGAATCTGCCGTTTTTTTCTGATTTGTGTCTTCATATGCTTCCCAGGTTAGTCTTGAATCTATTTGATACCTAAATATTTATTTTTCTTTTTTTTACGGGTTTCCGTGTCAAAAAGTTAGTGGGGGGTAGATGTTGGTTTTTTTACGGCTTTGATTAGTGCTGCGGATTTGGCAGCGTTGACCTTAATCCCCAGTTTGTGAGCCATTTTTAAATTTACTAAGTATCTTTGCATTGCCAAACTGGCATAGTTAATGTTTTTATTGATTATGTAGATCATGTACGTCTGCGAATAGTCTAAATTTGGTTTGCCCTTGGGTGGGCATTCTGAGATGTATATTTGTACAAGTGTGGTGATAGTGTCGATCCCGGGGGACCCCGGCCTTTTGTCGTGTGTGTTGGATTTTGAGCCCTCCATCGCTACCTGAAAAACCTTCTCCTCGCAAGAAAACGGGAACAGTGTGAATGAGCCATGGGGGTATCCAAGTTTTTTTTAATTTTTGTATAGGGCCATGTGCCAAACTTTGTCAAATGCTTTTTCTACATCTAGGAATACGGGTATTTTGAACTTTTTCTGGGGTGAAACTTCTGTTCGTCCTCTATTAGATTTAGGACTGGGTAATGGTGGATGTTTTTTCCCCAAACCGAATTGGAGATTTGTATGATACTTCTTGTTTCGCTAAAGTGGTTAATCTTTTTAGGGTTAATTTTTCGAACAATTTGCAAGGGAGGTGAGAAGACTAATTGGCCGTCTGTTTTGAGGAAACATTGGGTCCTTTCCAGGTTTGGGGGGGGTTATTACTCTCGCCAGTTTCCACGCTCCGGGAAGTGACAGAGTGTGAAAGGGCATTGAATATTTAAAGTATCAGTGTGGCTTTGGGGGGAACTGTTTGATTGTTTCGTTTAAAAGTCGGTCGTGGCCCGGCGCTTTATTATTTGGAGTATTTTTATTGTGAGTTTTAATTCATCTAGTGTTATTGGGGTCTGCCTGTGATGTTATGGGTCATTTAGGTAGTTCTAACTGATCTTTTGGCGTCCCCAACAAAAAACGGGGTTTGGGGGTTGGTTTTTTTGGGGTAATTGTTTCTCAAGCGTCACGGGTAGGCTTCTGCTTTTCAGAGCTTGTGTAAGCCATGCCGTTCGCGCCGTGTATAGCTGGGACTGATTTTTTTTTGTTGATTTTAGTTTTTTTTAGTTATTTTCCAATTTTGCTGGAATCTAGTGGGGGCGTCTGGGGACGTAGTTGTTCCAACTGTTTTTTTTTGATTTGTTTGACTTTAAGCCCTTACTTGTGCCCTGAGTCTGTTGAAAAGTTGTTTAAATCTTGTGGGGTTCTACCCCCTTTGCCACATTCCCTCGCCTCTCTTTTCTGACTATCAGAAAGTCGAGGTCCGGGTTTCTGGGTTTAGGTCATGTTTAACGTTTTTTAAGGTTGTGTTGAGTCTGTAGCCTCCTGTACAGTGTTGGTAAATATTTGCAGTGTGGCGTCTGCTTCCTCTGTTGTTTTAGTTGGATGAGTTCAGGTAGTGATTGATTTAGAATTTTTTAAAAAACCCCCATCACTTGGGGACTTAATGTTTAAGCCCTTTTTTTCATTTCTGTGTTCGTAGTAATCTCGCACACCATAGGGTTTTTGGTCGGATCCACTCCTTTTAGAATGACAGCCCTCCGACGACACCCCCATTTTGGGGTCAAGACCACATCTATTACATCGGGTTTTTTGTAGGGGGTTTGAGGGTAAAAAGTGGTTCGCCGGGCCCTATTACTATGTATTGTTCCTACTGGTGGTCATTGAGTGTCCTACCGTCCCTAGTGGTCAGTCTCTTTTTCCCCTTTTTTGATGTTTGCTATTTAATCCCCTGCTAAAAATATTTTTCCGCGTCGATTATTGTGTCTAAGTCTTGTTGCTGAAAGGGTCTTAGTCGGGGGTTTTATATATGGCCCGAAAAGGATACTCCGCCAATTTTGTGTTTACTTGGCTCTTTCTTCTAGATTTTTAGATTTTGATAGTTGGGCTGTAGTGTTTAGGTTGTTTTTGATAAAAAACCGCAGTTCCCCCTCCCTTCCTTTTGGGTCGGTCTTTCCTTATATATAAATTCCGAAGAATGAATTTTTTTTGTTTGGTTGTAGGGAGTCCATTTTTTTAAAGCTATATCTATCCCGTAGGTTTTGAATAGATCCTCTAGTTCTTTGGCTTGCGTGAGTATCCCGTTCGCGTTCCATATAAAAACCCGTAGTAATGTCTTTAGTCCAAGTCTTTGGTCCGTTAGTCATCCTGTTTGAAAAATAGTCAGTCACACTTTCTATCAAAATGAACATTTTCTCTGTTGAGTTTGTGCATTGCCCTAGCCTAGCTAGGTAAGGTTTAAAATGTGATATGATTTTAAATATATAAGTTCTTTTAGTAGGCCTAAAAGTTCTTTTATGTCAGAGAATATTGAGTTCTCTTGTTGGGGTGGTTGTGTGCGGGCCTTCTGTCCTTGGACTGCAGCCGCGTACTTCGGTGAATGCCAGCCGCTGTGGGTTGCCATTCTGGTGGTGGGTGGGGCCACGAGCCTCCTCTGTGTTTGATTGGTTTTGTCTGGGTCTCAAATTGGGGGAAGCTACTTGTTGATGTCTGCTGTGTTGGAGCGTGTTGTATTTTTGGGCTTGTGGTTTTGTTTGTTCTCGTGTGTGGTTTTTCTCTTCTCGAGTAATTCCACGTAATGGGACACTTGCTGTAGTTAGCCGTGTGGCTACCTCTACAGTTGATGCATCGGGCGGGGGTGGTGTTTCTTTTTTGGGACAGTCTTTAGTCTCGTGCATGTTTGTGCACTTGACGCATCTGGGGATGTTTTGACAATTATTTTTGTGTGGCGAATCTTTGGCATCTTGGCATTGGGCTATTGTGTTTTGCTGGTGGGATGTATGGACTATTTTGACTCTTGTTGATTTAGGTATTAATTTTGTAATGTCGGGTGTCTGTGCTTCTTTGCTATGGTTACTTGGAAGTTGGGAGTGTATGATTGTTTGTGGGAGTTGTCGGCCTGTGTTTTTTTGGAAATTGTCTAACGTCGGTGACGGGGTATCCTAGCCCCTTGAGTTCGTCTAGGATGTCCTCCGTGGCCATATTGGGGGGGAGCCCCTTGATGACCACTTTGGTCGGTTTGTCTCTCGGCAAGGTGTAGGTAAGAAATTCCTGTTTCATGTCCTTGAGCAGGTGCTGAATCAGGTCGTAGTCTTGTCTGCTTGTGGTGTGTATCTTAAGCCCGTTTGTTACGTAAGTTTTTTGATGTCATTCCCCATTTCTTTGGCTAGTTTTGTTATTTTGTTGTAGTTAGCTGTGCCCAGTGTAACTATTGGTGGGTATCGTTTGGTGACTGTCTGTGATTGTCCTGGTGTGGTTTGTGGGTTGTTTCGTCTTGTGTGGTGGGCTGGTCTGCGACCCTTTTCAGGGTCTCAAACTTGTTTGTGAGCGTCAGTGATTTCTTTGTCTGAGTGGTTTGTCGGAGTTTGCATTTTCGCTTACGTCCGAGTTTTTCTGTCAGTGTGAATGTACCCTGACCGTCATGTCTGCTTCCATGTCAACCCTTCCGTGGATGAGTATGACATATTGTCAGATTCTGCTTGTTTGGGGGTGGCCATTTCGCTTTGCCCTGAAAAGGGCAGCTAGTGGACGTGTTGAGGGGTAATTTTGCCCCCCTCCGGCAGTGTGGGAGGGCTTGTTATGTTGGGTGGTGTACCTAGGACGGACTCCGGCTGCGAGGTATTGCTTCGCAGCCGGTTTGCGCTTTACGGGACGCTGTGGTTTAGTTTCACCGTTAGTATCCACCACTGCCAACCACCGCTAGTCCGTATCTCGGTTTTAGTCAAGTGTGAGTGACTATTTTTGGGTTTCCCCGCAGGGTGTAGCTGAACTCGAATCAAGATTTCACCGGTTATATACCCTCCGCTGCTGCCTGGCCTGGTCCAATCAGAGAAAAGGAGCTTCCCATTGGTTCGGGAAAACGAAAGTGCTATTGGCCGCCAAGCGAGCCAATAGGAAGAAGGGAGTTGATTATAGAGGTAAGAGCGTCACGGACGGCTCAGACAACATGGACTGTGGGCCGGCAGTAGGGAGGGAGGGTGAAGCGGCCGTGCAAGTGCGAAGGAAAGAAGGCTGCCTGAACAGAGAGGGCACATCAATCCCCCACACTGGCTTGCGCACTTTGCACACGGGTGACCTCTGTCTACATAAATTTTACATCAACAAATTATTTACATCTTACATATATCTTAGGGCTAATTTAATACTAATTTTAACATTGATTAATTCAATAGTTCTGATGGACACAGAGAAAAAAAGAAAACGTAAATATATGACAAATAATTAATAATAACGAAAATACACTATGGCCCTTTTTAGGGCCAAAACTATACAGTAACTAAGACGGCCCTTCTTAGCGTTACCAGTAACAAAATCAACACACAATCTGCCCTTTATAGGGCCAATAAAATATGGCAAAAAACGGCCCTTTATAGGGCCAACAAAAAAAAAATCAACACATAATCTGCCCTTTTCAGGGCCAAACAAATACAGTAAATAAGACGGCCCTTTCTAGGGCCAACAAGTTATCGCACATAATCAGCCCTTTTTAGGGCCACACTTTGACAGTGTTTACTGAGTGGGTAGCCACAGTGGTGTGATTTTCACCACGCACCGTGATGTTGGCGTCACGCACTATGTTGGCGCAACCACGCTGTGTGTTTTATGCGTACTGCACTGGATTTGTGTGACCACGCTCTGTGTCACGCACGGGACTTGGGAAAGCCGCGCGCCACGATCTTGGGTTCACACTGTTTTGGGCGAGATTGGAGGTCGTCGAGGTCGAAGTCTGGTACTCCATTCTGAACCATTTGATAGGGAGGGTCCAGCCCCTTTGTGTCCCCAGAGTTAGTGGGTACGGGATCCACGGTTGTGGGTCGTTCTCGTAGCTGCTGTTCCCGATGTTCTCGCTGGAAGGTGCGGGACGTAGTTGTTCCCTGTGTATTTTTTCGATCGACCATTTGGGTAGGTAACCCAGTAGACCCCCCTTCTTCGTTTGCTCACCGGTAAGGTCCTTCCCATTTGGGGGCAAATCCGGCGTAGAAGGCTTCTGTTGCATTAGAGAGTGGTTGGGTTCGAACTAGCACCAGATCACCGTTCTGGAAGGGTTTGGCGGCCGTGCTGGAGGTGGGTGTATCGTTGTTGGTAATTTGCTTGATTTACTCGCGCCCGTTCTTCTCTTTGGTGGATCCTTGGCTGGGGTTCTCGTTGTCTTCCTGCTCTCGTACTGGGGTTTCAAACCTCCACTCCCCGGGTCTGTATAGCGTTCGGCCAAGTAGAAGTTCACTCGGGGACATTCCGGTGGCCTCATTCTTGCGGCATCGTAGATTAAAGGTGATCATAGGCAGGTAGGTATCCCAATCTCGATGATTCTCCGAGATTTGAAGTCGGATTCCCTTCTTTAGTTCCTGATTCTTTCTTTCTGTAGGATTGGCTTGGGGGTGGTAGATTGGGGTTGTCCAGGCTTCAACATCCCACTTTTGACAGGCGTTTGCCCAGGTTCGGCTAATGAACTGTGGACCATTGTCGGACAGGAGATGTTTTGGATATCCCCATCGTGGGAATACTTGTTGTTCCATCGTCTGAATTATCTGTCTGACCTCTGTTGACGCGAGTGGGAATACCTCCACCCATCTTGAGAAGAGATCCGTAATCACTAGGATGAACTTCTTTCCTCTGCGACCTCGGGGGTATGGCCCCATGAGGTCTAAGGCTACCACTTTCCAGGGGCGTTGTGGTTGACGGGGTCTTAGTGGCTCTGCCCCTTGATACCCCCGGTCTTACGACAGGCACAGAGCATGCAGTTTCGAACGTAGTTGCTGACTTCCGTTCGGAGGCCTTTCCAGTGTAGCCTCGCTGAATGGCTCGTGTCGTTTCGTCTTCTCCCGGGTGCCCTGCCTGAGGATGGTCGTGGTATGTCCAAATGACCTGTTGCCTGATTTGAGCTGGAACGATGAGTTTCCATGGTCCTTCCCTTCCTTCGCGTCTCCAGATATTCTCTTCTTTAACATGGTGTTCATTCCAGAACCGAGCATCGGTTGTTTTGGTGGGTGGTCGAGTTTGGGTATCCAGAGCCTTCCAACGGTTAACTTGAGTTTGGATCTCTGTATCCTGTCTTTGTTCCGTCTTGACTAGCTCATGTAGAGGTGCATCTTGGTTCTGTAGGACTAGTAGTGCATCGGGTTCGGGTGGTGCTAGTCCTGTGACCGAGGGCGGGGTCATCCGGTCCCAGTCTTGAGTCTCTGAACTGGTGTTCTCGCTGTCGGGTTGGCGTGATAACGCGTCAGGTAGATCGTTCTGTTTTCCCGGGCAGTGTTCCAGGGAAAATTGAAACTCTTGGAGCAAGAGTGCCCATCTCGTCAGCTTGGTCCGTTGGTCTTTCATCGTGTTCAGCCAGGTGAGAGCTCGGTTATCCGTGCGTAGTATGAAAGGTTTATCTTCCAGGTAATGTCTATACCTCTTGATGGCCCAGACGATAGCGAGGCACTCCTGCTCGTTGCTATGGTACCGTTGCTCTGTAGGGGTTAGCTTCGCGCTGGCATGGCTGATGATTCGTTTGCCCGCATCGTCTTCTTGGTACAGTACTGCCCCTAGTCCAATCCCGCTAGCGTCAGTTTGTAGGGTAAAGGTTCGTGATGGATCGGGACGACTTAAGGGTGGTAGGTCTCTGAAGGCTTCTTTGAGTGTGTGTAGAGCGGTTTCTGTTTGGGAGTTCCACATCCACCGGATTTGGTTCTTAGAAGTTCGGTGAGAGGTGCTGTTAGTTCCGCCATTTGGGGCACGAATTCTCGTAACCAGTTGCAGAGGCCCAGTAGTTGTCGGAGCTGTTTACGGTTTCTTGGTGTTGGGGCTTCCGTGATGGCTTTGATCGTCTGTGGTTGTGGGCGTTTCCTTGGCTAGAAACGATATGGCCAAGGTATTCCAACTCAGTCTTGCCGAACTGGCATTTTTCCAGATTGCAGGTCAGTTGGTGGAGCTCAAATCTTTCTAAAACCTTGCTCAAGTGGTTGAGGTGCTCATCCCATGTCTTTGAGTAGATTATCACGTCGTCAAGGTAGGCAAAACAGAACTGGCCGGTGTACCCTGCTAACACTTCTTGACTCATCAGTCGCTGAAAAGTACTCGGGGCTCCCTTTAATCCGAAAGGCATAACTGTAAATTGCAAGGTTTCTCCAGTAGGGGTGGTGAAAGCAGTCAGTGGTTTTGAATCGGGGTGTAGGGGAATCTGCCAGTAGCCTGATTTCATATCGAGGGTGGTAAATATTTCTGCGTCTCCCAGATCTCGAAGGGTGTCATGTACGTTGACGGCGGGTGGAGTGACATCGATAGTGGTGGTGTTCAGTTGTCGGAAATCAATGCAGAAACGGGAGTTTTGTCCTTTTTATCCACAATTACAATGGGTGAATTATATTCCGAGTTTCCAGGTTCTATTATCCCCTGGGATTTCATCTCCTGAACCTGGTCTTCAATTAGCGCGCTCTTGGTGGGGGAGTAACGGTAAGGCCGTACCATAATCCGTTGATTATCTTTAAGTCGAATTTGATGATTGATGCTGCGTGTTCTTCGCAGTGGTCCTTGGGTGTTGAAAACTGCTCGGTGTTGGTCTAGTAGTCTGAGTAGTTGTCCTTGATACTCTATTGGGCGTGTTGTCTGATCTTGTCTTGAGGAACCGGCGGGGGATCCTCATTGAGTCTTGGCATCCAGTATAGAGTATGACGCCCCTGGTTTCCAAAAAGCACTCGGCTGTTCTCGTAGTCCAGGATTACCTTCTGTTCTGTGAACCATGGTTGTCCCAGAATAAGTGGTTCTCGGAGTTCATCGGACACCAGGAACGTGACGTTGGCTTCTAGGGTTTGCATGGTTAGCGGTAAAGTTATCTGGCCTCGGATGGTAAGGTCACTCCCAACCTTGGCCAGGTGGATTGGTGTGGGGAAAGGAAGTAAGTTCTTCAGGTTTGTAGGGGTGAGTTGTTGGTATTGGATGAAATTAGCAGTAGCTCCGGTATCTAATAGGGCTAGTAGGGGACCGTGAGGAGTTTCGCACATAACTCTTGGGAGTGGTTGGGATGTTGCGGGATTGACGCTGTTTATTACTGGTGGCGGCCCTGATTCCTGTTTACCAGAGGCGGGGCCCTGTTGTCCTCTGGCTTGGCGTTTCCCGGTCTTTCTTTCTCTAGGTGCCGTTGGTTTAGCACTGGGCAGTCACGGTGAAAATGGTACCCTGGACAGTGGTAACATTTTGGAGGTCGCGGTTCAGATGAGGTTGCTGGGATCTTGCTGGGGCGTGTAGTCACTGGCGCAGTGTTTTTAGCCAGGTCTCGTTCCACAGATACGGCCCTAGTGATAAGTTCTTCTAACTCTTGAGGGTGTGGAGCTCGAAGAAAAGGTCTCAGTCCTGGTCGGACAAGTTCGATTAACAGGGGGATTATCTCTGCTGATGGGGCTGTGGGGGCCAAGCGTTGATACAGCCGTACTTTGTGCCGAAGGAATACCTCAACGGCTCAGTCTGTGTTTGTTCCTTTCCGTATAGCTCTGCGTGGAGAGAGGCTATGGTGGTTGTACTGGCGAAGTGGTGCGTTAGTCGTTGCTTGAACTCTTCCCAAGTCGTTATATATTCGCCATATAGCTTCCACCACTTAGCGGCGGTGTCTTTAAGCTGCCGTTGGGTGGTAGGTACCCATTCTAGCGGGTCTACTCGAGCGGTCCTGAGCTGAACCTCACAGCGTTGGGTAAAAGTAGTAGGGTCTTCATGCCCTCGACCGTGAAAGTCTGGTAGAGTTGGTAGGTGGTAAGAGCTTGAGCACTGGCGTTGGTAGGTGGCAGTCAGGTGCGGCTGGTATGGTGGTGCGCTGGCAGTTGATGAGGTGGACCGTTGGCACGGCGGACATCGGAAGAATAGGCCCCTGAGGTCTCTAGGCTCATTTTTCCAGCCCAGGCACTGGTAGTGGTAGTATTGCCTACAGTCCTCGCAGACAACCTCTCGGCCATCTTCTCCAGTACAGGTTAACCCTGGGCAATACCGTACTTCCACTGGTGCTTCGGTGCAGGTGGTGCACCGGTAGGCTGGTTCATTGATGTCACGTGGCTCGTCTGCCCAGCCAATGCAAAGGTTGTGGTAGGGCTTTTGGCAGTTTGTGCAGGTTACATAATGTCGGTCCCCTCCTGGGGTACACGATGGGTTGTTACACTTTTGACTTCTAGTCATAACCATCTTGTCTACTTTGGTGAGGTAGTCTTCTTTGGTGAGGTAGTCTTTTTTTTTGGTGAGGTAGTCTTCTTTGGTGAGGTAGTCTTCTTTGGTGAGATAGTTTGGGCGCCACCGGGTTTTGTTCACTCCCGGAAGTGTTGTGTGGTGTTCTGGGGTCGTGTAGTCGGTCCGTTGGACATCCGTCCCGTGTCTTGAGTGGCCCCACGTTGGGCGCCAGAACTGTTATCCCATGTCTTGTGGTTTCGAGGGAGGTAGCTGGTTTTACTGGAACTGCAGCTTCCGACTGGCCTTTGTGATTAGGTACCGGTCTCGTGGGTCTTGTGGGTGGGGGTAAGGGAGAGAGATGGGGAGAAAACGTAGGCGGGTTGGGGGTGGCTAGGGATGTAAATGATAGCCCTCAGGGGTTAAAGGGGAAATTGAAGTAGGGGGAGTCGGGTGGTCGGTGAGAGGGGAAGACGAGGGGAGGCCTGAGATGACTCGGCGGCAGGGATGCTGGGAGATGTGGGCGCAGTGTGTGGGTGTTCGGGGGTCTGGTGGTTGTAGACGGGAACGTAGAGAATGGGTCCACGAGTTGAGTACTGTTTGGTCGGTGCTGTTTTCTCCAGGGTCTTCCGTCGGTGGGCTTTGCCGGCGCGGCGAGTGTAGACCATCCCGTGATGACGAGGACAAGTGGATGGGGGAGGGTGGAGAGGTAGGATAGAGTCCCGGCAACGTAAAGTCGCGGTGGGAGGTAGGATAGCGTCCCGGCAACGTTAAGTCGCGGTGGGAGGTAGGGTAACGTCCCGGCAACGTAAAGTCGCGGTGGGAGGTAGGGTAGAGTCCCGCAACGTAAAGTCGCGGTGGGAGGTAGGGTAGATTCCCGGCAACGTAAAGTCGCGGTGGGAGGTAGGGTAGATTGTGGTGGAATGAGAATAGCGATGACACTTGCTGCAAACGACGATTTATTGGCTCTTTCGTATGAGTGTGGTTCCCCAAGGTTGGCTCACCACTGAACTCGAATCAAGATTTCACCGGGTTATATACCCTCCGCTGCTGCCTGGCCTGGTCCAATCAGAGAAAAGGGAGCTTCCCATTGGTTCGGGAAAACGAAAGTGCTATTGGCCGCCAAGCGAGCCAATAGGAAGAAGGGAGTTGATTATAGAGGTAAGAGCGTCACGGACGGCTCAGACAACATGGACTGTGGGCCGGCAGTAGGGAGGGAGGGTGAAGCGGCCGGTGCAAGTGCGAAGGAAAGAAGGCTGCCTGAACAGAGAGGCACATCAATCTGGCAATCGTAAGATGCAAGAGTGGAATAATTGACGAAATCATATTAGGTGTTATTGAACGAGGGCCTCCTCGCTTATTTACCCAAGGTTGAATGTACCTTCATCTGCGTGGAGGGAGAGTGGAAAACACCGATAGTTTACTTAGCTACGAGTCCTATAAAGTCTGTACAAGCACCGCTAATGTCGCGCGGGTATTTGCTAAACAAATTGTACCCCAATTTAAACGAAGAGGCAGCGTTAATGTTTCGAGAAAACACAGCTCGGTTGCATTTAACAGCGTAAAGACGGTACCGTAATAACACCTATTAGTGATGCTAAAAACTCACACAGCTCTTGAGCTAGGGTATGAAGTACTGTGCAATATTAGTACAGCGTCTTAATACCCATTCGGGTGAATCTGAGAGGAAAATGTTGGACCTAGAGTTTAACACGGAATACAGACCATGGTGGATGTCTGGCATTCCTCACAATACACGTCTTGTCAGAGGTGAAGGAACTACCCGTGAAATAAATCATAAAATACGTTACTTTCATAATCGTCGTACCGCAACTGGGGTGAATGAAAAAAAACTCAGTGGACAGTTTGTTCCCACAAGGTGATCGGGTAGTCTATGGGGTAGGGTGTCAAACTTCAGTACTAGGGGGTCGGGAGTTCAATCCTCAGTGCCGACCTCTTTTCAATGTCAGTTAGTAGTTCCAACTCAACATTGGTCATCTTTAAAAATGTCTCACGTGCTAGTTCAGGGCTTGTGCAAATAATATAGACAGTCTAATTTATAGTACTCAAAAACACAAAGAGCTGAAGTATTCGAAGACGATTGCTAAAAGTAGAACATCGTTTAAAACATATAAATTTTGATAATTTTACATAGTGTTGATTTCAAACTGACGAATAGAAAAAATGTACCTTCATCTACATGGAGGGAGGTTAGATCTGCGTGCAACCTGTTTGCACCATCGTGCTTGTTCATTCTGTGTGCGAGCACTTGTGCACCATCATTTGCTATTCATTAAATGCCAAAGTGTACCTCACAGTTCCATGAACATAGCATCGAGCAGGCACCTCCGTCCACTTCACTAGGTAGGAGCCGACTAATGAAATAACGGGATATACAAATGGCCTTATAGACAGATCAGTATTGCGCATGCGCAGAGACACAATACTGTATTTAGGTCATTACAGTCGGAAAATCTTTGAGATGGGTATAAATAGAACCCCGATCATTACATTCGGTCATTTCAATTTGTTATTGGATAATATAAACATCAAGATGAGTTTTAACGCTCTGGAAAACTGGATAAGTTCGGGTATGTTTAATTCATTTTGTATATATTAATGGTTTCAAATTTGATTATCATGTCAGGGTGTATAGTAGTATTTTCTTCTTCTTTGTTAGATGATGAGCCCAATAGCCTGGACCAGCTGCCACAGTTTACAGAAGGGGGAATTTTCAGAGAGGATGGTGACTGGTCCATGGGTCCATGCCTAAACAGTCTTGAAAAACCTATTTTAATATCTCACCACCTTAGCGTCGTTTGCTGTATGATTGGCTGATGAGAATAGGCTTTGGAATGTTTTCAGTGGAATGTTCTGGGCGCGATAGAGAAGGTACATGAGACAGTAATGGCCGCAAACTTCTGTAGCGTGCTATGGGACGTGAGGAAAGTGTTTTTGCTTATAAACGCCAAATGTGACTTTATACTGGGTGGAAAATCATAAATGTCAAAATATTCGAACACGTCGTTCTTGTCGATAAAGATGGCAGCCCAATGCGTCCCAGGCTTGGTGTGTGGATCGGTGTTAATGACTAGAGCGGCAGGTCGTACTATTCTTGCGGGTAGTTGATCAACAGGGAAAACACCCAACGATACAGAACGGAACCAAGGTTTTTTTTTCAGCGTACGTCCTCAATTATCCAATGCGGCCCATTTTAAGTGTTTTCATTGACGAAAAATCTCTGTCGGACATATCTACGATGGGTGGAAGTGTATTTGACTAGAAACTTTTTCTTTTGTGACCCCTTGACGTAGACGGTTTCTGCACGCGTTGTGGCGCGGGAGATGAAGGATTCGAGTAGGCTGTAATTCACATCACCGCTATCCCAGGTGATACCGTGCAGATTGTTGACTATATAGTCGGCTTTCTTTCTGGCATTGGTGGAAAGTTCCTCGATAGCGTATGGGGGTTTTAACACCCAATGTTGAAGTAATGTGCCGCATAAAGATTTGACACTCAGTTTCTTGACAATAAACTCATTGTCGTCGTTGATGAAGTTCTGGAAATCCACAATGACGTCCATGGCTTAATTGAGGGGGTAAGGGGCGGGAAGCCGTTTGTATTAACTTCCATAATCGGTCACGACGTTTCTGTCTTCGTCAATGGTGATGATGTTGGCAAACTCACGTACATGATACAGTTGACGGTTTAGGTGAGAGCCCTGGTTAAGCTAACTTCGATGATCAGAGAGCCGTGCTAGGTCAAATTCCAATACTATGCCATATGGGCTGACAGATTAGATGTGAGATCGAAAGCCATGAGATGATATCCCTTAGGGAATGCTTCTCGTGTGATGTCACTACCTTCGTTCATGAAATGGATACTCGTTCCAGAAAACAGTGTGTGGTACGACATGACATAGTATCCGTTTGAATAATCGGGCTGTAGCAGTTTCGATGGTACTTGTTCCCCGTCCACGTACAGCGAGAAATGGTTCATGCCGTAGGTTTGAAAGTTGAACGGGTTCTTGGTGGCGTCTCCGTTGAACGAAGCGTCTGATACAAATCCCATGATGGATCGTTAGGGTAACTGTCCGGTGAATACGTTGTCCAGTGATTTCCCTTGCATGGCCATAGGAATAGTGAGTTTTTGTACTTCCACACGGGTGATGGTACACTTTGCAGGGTTGAAGTTTAATCCTTTTGCATTTGCCTACAGTATAGAAGGTGCTACTTTGACACGTCGCACTAGAAGGCCAGCTTCAGCGACGGGAACCTTAAAGTGAGCGAGTTCAGTGACCACCATAAGAATAAACCCATCACGGGAACGAACCAACTTGATTCTGAGTTCAGTGCCGTTTAAAAGGTATTTTTCTTGGTTAAACACGTCACCATGTATAAACCCCAAAAGATCCACCGTCTTACTTTGTGTGGTAGGACTGCAACGAGCCTCAAATCCCTTGTTGGGTGCGTTAGCCTCCTCAAAGTTTCCGGGGCTGTTTGCGAACAACATACCACAAGTCAAATACGTTATTTTGGCTTCACTGTTGTAATTGAGCTGCGTCTCAATGTACGCTCTATAGGCATACGTGTTGCTGGGCGGTGAGACTAGTTTTTGGTTCAAAAACACATCCACCTGTGTGAATAGCGAATGCAACCTGTTGTTGACTGGTGCGATCTGTTCCACCTCTGTGAAAGCGCCACCGTCGGGTTTCATAATGGCCGCACTGATATAGAGCATGGTCTGGGAAAGATCGATATAGAACTTGCCTTGTCCAGTAACCGTAAATTCTATGGGTATATCATCGGTGAGGGAAGAGACATGATTGTACTGGAGCCATTGCCCACTTTCAAGACTGGTTTGAGTGGGTGGCACGGAAAAGAGATCAAGTTCACTGCTGGCACACTCGCAGGACTGGGGGGTAGAAACGACATTTCAGCTAGAAAAATCTACAGCTTCTTTCTTGACCTTTTTGTGTCGGGCGACGAGAGAAGACTGACGTCATTGCTTCTTACGACGCCCTTTATAACCTGAGCCGGTCATAACGTGCTGATATTCTGTTCAGCCTTGAGTTTCAGTTTTGTTCAAGAATCGCCGACACGATGCCGTAGGACCTCTTTGAAAGGACGCCGTTGATTTGCAACTTCGGAGAGCACGTTGATACCCGTATGAAGCACCTGTTTTTGGATGGACTTAGCGCCACTTCTTAGCAACGATACGATGATTTTGAAAAGGCCACTGAAAAAACTTCATATCCCGTGCTCTCGTTGATAGGGAACACCGTGGTAGATAGAGGATATTCCTGTTCCGGCCTGATTGGCGTAGTATCTTTGGAAGGAACAGTTCATACTGAGCAGCGTCGGAAAGGAAGATTCACGCAAACCTTTCCAAACTTGAATGGTAGAGGTTCATCCGTGTCGATTCTTATATTGATTTCCAAACTTACAATTTCGCAACTAAGAACTGGCATGTAGTGCAACGGATCATAGCTAACGAGCTTATGTATGCCGTAGAGATAGTTTACATTGTTGATACTGACGATACATAACAGCGTAGCCACAATGTCACCCACGGGCTGAAGATTGACGATATCCGTGCAGATATACATTTGTGAGGGCCAGGCAAGAAGAATGTTTGTGGCGTACGGTGGAAATTTGATCAGATTAGTCAGAGGATCGAACCCGAGTTGTAGAATTAGTTGTCTCGATAGAGTCAGCAGCTGTATATTTGGTGAAGAAGAGATAACTTCAACTTTTTTGTTGGAGTTTGTGTACTTGAATAAAACTCCGGAATCCCCTTTAAAAGCCTTTACGTCGTTTAGAGCTTTGATAAATTCATGGATAGTGCTGTAATTTCCAGGAGGGATATGATCCTTGAATATTTGTTCCACAGAGTTAGCGTCCACCCAGTTGTAGCATAAAAAAAATTATCCTCGGGTACGATGGTGAAAGAACACGGATATTGAAATTCAACCAGAGCGACTTCCCACTTGCCCTCGAGTGTAAGACGGTAAGAAAGTTGCGTAGTGAAATTCGTGAGCGTATTTTTCGGGAACAATCCCATAGAGCTGTCACTCGGCAAAGTGATGTAAAACTAGTCCTTCATGGAAGGGCGCTGACGTAACTGGCAGGAATCCCAGAATTAAACTTTGTGGGGAAACCTTTCCACTGCACGTACACTTTCTTTCTGGTGCCTTTGCCCTTGACACGTAGTATTTTATCAATTTTAAAAGTTTCGGAAAGACGTACGCGTTGCAATTCAGGTTCGTAAAACGTCCCCTCCACCTTTTCGCCATCAAGATCGGTGAGTCTGTAGAGGACTGGTTGTCGCAACACGACGCTGCTGACTTTGAAAATCTCTTCGCACCAATTGCTCTAGTAGCCCTTTTCAAAGAAAATTTTGTATTTGCAAATACGCTCCGTGCAACCAACTTTTATTTCCGGATTCGATTTTGACGCCTTTTGCCGTACAGATTATATCTGACCTGAAGCACATTAATTTCTGAAATGTTGGCGGGTGCCATCTTTATACTGGAATGTTTTGCGCCGTTGTAATCGTCGACTAGATATTGGATGACGTCCAAATATCGATATGTGTTATTTTTGGTAAAGTAGCGCCACATGCGTCCTTTCAGAGATCTATTGAATCGTTCCACGATGCTTGCTTTCACGTCTGGATTATGAGTAGTGTAGTATTGCACGCCTACTTGCTTGAGAATTTTCCGGACTAGGCGTGCTGTGAAGTCTGTTCCTTTGTCCGTCTGTATACTTAGAAGTTTGCAGACGCTTTGTCTAAAGATGTCCAGAAAGGCGTCTCTAACGACGCTCCCCATCTTGAATGGAAGAGTCCTCGCCCAGGCTATCTTGCTAAACACGTCAATGACGGTGAGCAAGTACACTGCACCGACGTTGTATTTTCTGAGACTTCGCATATCGTTGAGATCGGCTTGCCATAATTCGTCAATGTTTGATAAAACGTACTTGTTGCGGGAAAATATTTTACCACCGATTTGTGTAGGGTATAAGTGTCCTGCGCACGAAGACATTCTTGTAATTTTTCGGGATCTTTCTTTGAAGATTTTATAAGTGACGCTGCCCCTAATAAACCTGTAGGATGAGAAGGGTCGTAGTAGATGTCGGCTAGACGGGCCATTAAGCTTGAAACGGCTACCACCTGTTTTCATCCAACCTCTTCAGTTTCTTCTTCTTAGGCCGTTGCGACGGTGTGATTGTTGTAAGTGCGTCGGGTCTCTAATGGCCCCCAAACGTTTCGGATTTACGATAAATTCTTTCAGAACGTTTACTTTTAAGCGCCATGAGAAACTCTTGCCACCCCGACGGTTCACTGTGTCTTCTTGCTCTGACCAGATTGTTTACTATATCCACAATATTGGATCCACGGAGAGGCAAATCATGAATTCTAACTTCTCCGTGTGAGTCCAAAGAGATGCCGCCTTGGAAGATAATATGTTCTAGCAAAAGATCAACTTTTTTACGTACCTGTGCTGGTACAATATTAATTTCAGGAGGGATGGGAAGTACAGACACTTCAGGTATTGTGGTGGTGGTATTTTCAGATGGCGGAGGGTATTACTAAAGCGCAGATAGCGCTGCAGCACTTGTTGTTAAAAAGTCCATTTAGACTTGTCAAGTTTTGAAACGAGGATTTTTTTCATTTTCTCTTCCAACTCGCAGACCACTAGATTTTTGGCCGAAGCCACTTGTTGGCGGTGTAGCTCTAAATGGTGTAATGTTTACGGGGACACCAATTTCATATTTTTCATGTGTTCCATAATTTACTTTTTGGATAAGAAACCAATGACACCAGCGATTAGAGGGGCTAAAATAAGTGCAAGAACGCTCCTCCTTTCTGAACGAGTAGTTGACTCTTCTTCTTCCAGCACTCTCTTCATTTGACCAGCTTGCGCAGTACCTGCTTGTGAGCACGTAACTTTGTCTTCTGCGCATTTTTCAATGGCACCCACCCTTTTAAAGTGTTTTAGGCACATTCGCAAACAGAGTCAACCAGTTTCTTGTCGGCTGTTTTCATCAAAGCGACACGTTAGTACGGATTCATGTGATACATCACACGTAGCAAAGGGCCCTGCTTCAATACTTTGGGACTCATGGTTATGAAATGATCTGTAATCTTGAAGTGTCTGTGTTTTTATAGCTTTTGCGTGGTAGGTACACGCAGCACCCGACATTTTTGAGGGTTCTATATCTGAACCATTCCGGTGTACCTTGTTTGAAATCTAGCAATATATAGCCGTGATGCGTACTTGTAGCATCAGTGTAAGCCTCATGGAGACACGGGGTTTTTCAGGACATACTTGACGTGCAACGTGTTGAATCTGAGCTTTATCTCTGGGATTTTTCAAAAGCACAATATAATGTGCGTTTAAGGAAATGTTTCTTTGGCCCTTGCACTGGTGGAATATATTTTGTTTAAGGTACATTACGCTAATATTTTGATGGTAGCATCCTTTGGTGAAATGATCGACAACCACTTCGTTGGCTTTACGCATCAGGTCATCCAGGATAGTCAGCTGTGAAGAGTCATTACAGAGTCATCCATTTCCGGCAAACCCTTACAGAATATGACGCGGTGACTTGTCCCTTCTTGTTCTAATACCGGTTGCCACAAATCATAATACCACGTGATTTTATCAAATTTAACGTCACAAATTGTGTCCAATGGAGGGATAAATTCTTCTACAAAATGTGATTTTCCACAGCCGGAAGGGCCGCTTATGATAGCCGAAAATTGATGTTTCAACTTGTCCATAATGTTTGAGACTGGGCTTATAAATTATATGAAGGAGGTGCGGGTGTGGACGTTAAAACCCAAACATAACAGTTTTTACAATATTTATTTACAATCAGAAAAAAGTATACACACAGTGAAAAGTATACTGTGAATATTTACAAACATAACAGTTTTTACAATGCTGAAAATTATGCTGAAAATATATACAATATATATTTATACATAGGGAAATAGTGGCCACGGTACTAAAGATGTTTCAGATATAGCTGGTTTCAATTTAAAAGAATATATATATAGAAACAGTTTATTATATTTGACTAGAAATAAATATATATATATAATATATATATATTATACTTGCAGTTTATAATATTTGACTAGAAATTTAATAAATATATATATATATATACAAACAGATTATAATAATTGACTAGAATTACAATATATACAAACAACTAATTGACTAGAAAAAAACTCAGGTTAAGCGGAGGATTGTACTGCCAAAAAAAAATATAAAAAACTAACCTGGGTTCATAAAATAAATTTTTAAATAATCTTTTTTCATGCAGAAAAAAATATGAAAAAATTCTCAAATCTTTTAAAAATGATATGTCAGTGGATCTGTCTAGGGTGAAAGAAAAAAATATGATTATATAACCTGTCTAAATGATCACCTTTTAGTCGTGGCGAGTACGTTTCAAGGACTCTGATACCCAAACGGCAACGTATTAAAATCATCGGTTATCAGACGTTTGATGTAAATGGGGTGGTAGACTTTAGTCTGCGAAACGGTACATACAGTCGCAAGACCATTTCTTACAATTTTTTGCGGTATCTGTATGTATTTTTCCGCAGCCTGTTGAGTGACTGAAGCTTTTAAAATT
Organism: Timema cristinae; assembly: GCA_039000515.1. NCBI lineage: Eukaryota > Metazoa > Arthropoda > Insecta > Phasmatodea > Timematidae > Timema > Timema cristinae. The sequence goes on from JBCFYV010000787.1 coordinate 70,470, forward strand.
TTAAAATTAACATCGTTCCTGTTACCATACTTTATGGTGATCCCGCGACCCTTGCACACCGTTTTTGTTTGGGCATGATCGCCACCAACACAAACTCGGTACGCGTAATTCTTAGGACTACCAGATGAAAAGGCGCTAATGTAGCTTCCCGGACCGTAATCCGGAAGTTCATCAGTGAGGTCACCTAAAAAGTCTCCGGTTGGTGGACTCCAATCGCCGGGGCGTTCGGTAAATGGAACGCTATCTGTATCATAATAAAGTACGCGCTCCCCCAATTGTTCAAGGATGCTGTAAAAGTACAACCTAGCATTAGCGGTCGTGTAGCATGCCATTGCCACACTCGTATTTGGGTTAGGGCACAACGCATCGCAATTATTCTTGTAATTGAGGAACATAACCACATAATTTACTTTAATGACGCTGTCCACGGTGATGTATGGATACGTCAGGTACTTGTAGATGCCCTGATAGTCGTCAACAACGGCTACGTGTGGTAAATCTGGTCTTTGCCCAAACTTTCCCCATAGTGAATTAAAAAAAATTTAGCCAGATTGCGGAGACCAGGATTTTTACAAACAGAGTCAAAATCGAGTTTTATCCCTTCCCTTTCCTCATAATTTTGAATATAAACTAACTTTTCCTCTTGTGAGATACACCAATCTGGCCATCCACTGACTTCTTGCTTAATTTTTTAAAAAATATCAATGTACCCGTGAAACAATCCGCCAGAACGTGTCTGACGGTCGTAAATAGATACATTTTACTCCCACACTGCGTGTACTGCTTCAACGGTTTAACCTTTATCAACGGCTTTCCGGTTCTCGTCAATCACCCAGACGCGTGTCAACCAGCGACATTTTTGTCGTTCTGCTGACACACGCCTTGGTTTTTCTCCTCCCCGATTTCCTGCACAAGATGAACATTAGCTTGTCGTGCATCCGAGTAGGCAATACGGGCATGAATAAAGCCCTCGGAGGCGTCACTGTAACTTTGGCTATGCCTTCTACTTGATCTATAGACGGACAATTTGGTTCCAAGTAAATTTTGGGTTGGCCTACGGGGTATTTTTTGTACTCGCAAACGTAAGTATACAATGAACACACATCCAAGTACTTGATCTTCTCCCCGCAAGAAAGGTCTGCTTCGTGAAATAGCTTAATACAGTTTGTACGCCCACCAAAAATGCATCCCTGGGGCTGAGAGGCTCCTTAGTATACACCTCGTGCTGAAGTAAAACTTGCTACAAGTCCTTGTATGTGCGTTTCATCGCTTTAAACGTACACTCCAACATATCTACGACCACGTAACCGGCATTCTTAAACTTTTCCAAACATACCATGGTCGCTTCATAGCACATCTCCATGGTCTCGTGGGGAATATTTTTGATAGGGATCGTCCTGTCAGGGTAAGAGAGAAGGCACCCGTGCCAATAACAGCCCCAGAACTGAAAGTCATTGGCAGCTTTAACAACGACGTCTACACGTTGCCCTAACACAATTCCTCATGGACGTTACCCGCAAGAAGAATAGAGACACGGCGTTTATGGGCCTCCTAGCAGAGATATTGTACAGCGATGTGCGACTTTTGGTCTGCACACCGATAATCACCGTTAGGGATAATACCAATAGTATCCTCCTTAAGATGACTTCGGTGGTAAACAAACATGGCCGCTCAAGCTATTGTACACACCTCTCTGAAAGGATCCCCATTGGCTTTCTCCATGAGCATAGCTCTAAACTTTAAAGAGGTCTTCCGTAGGATACCTACATCTTTCACACAATATAGTTTCAACTCGCGTTTATAGTCAAAAACACAATTTTCTTTGACCAACGCGTCATACCAATTCTCAAATTTCTCCTTTCCCTCAACTGACATCACGCCGATGCCGTAGTCCTCCTTTGGTGGCAAGAGACCACTATACCCCACGTTTTATTTTTATTGAAAAAATGGGGGAAATATCCCTTGGCCAAAGACTCGTCCAATCCGAATGTTTTGAGCGATTTGGACAACGACATCGGGAGAAAGTTTAACGATCCACACACAAAGCCTGGGACTCATTGGGTCGCCATATTTATCGACAAGAATGGCGTGGGCCAATACTTTGATATTTATGTTTTTCCGCCCCGTATAATATCACATTTGGCGTTTATACGCAAAAACACTTTTCCCACGTCCCATAATACGCTACAACTTCAAAGCATTACCTAGGACGTTTACGGCCATTACTGTCTCATGTACCTTCTCTATCGGGCCCAGAACATTCCGCTGAAAACATTCCCAAGCCTATTCCCGCCCGCCAAGCATACAACCATTGACGCTAAGTTGGCGATATATTTCAATAGGTTTTCAAGACTGTAAGGACATGCTGCTCTTCAAGAGGCCTTTTTCCAAGTAGTGTGCGCCTATAAAAGGGGCGTCATGGTGACGTGCCACCCATAACCGCTAAACAGCATAGAAGGTCAAGCCGTTTGCGGCAGAAAAACCTCCTCAGAATATTAGTCTGCATAATCATGAAATCTCTCTGAGATACATGTATGTTGACCGTATGGTCGTCATCTATTAGAAAAAAGATGCCGGACTCAAACGGGTCACCTATCTAACACCTAGCTGGGCGCGTCTTTGTGAGTTGTGGGACCTCATCGACGTCACCGTCGACCGACGGGCCATGTGGTGGACACCCGTCGCCTGCTATTGCAACGATTGGCTCGACAAGCTCGTCGTGAATGTATGTGACACGCTAATAGAATCGGTGGATGTCATCGACCTAGAACAGCATACGGTGGAAACGCACATCAAAAACCATCTTATCAGCGCTACCTACTATACACGTTAAGTCGTCGTTTTGGACTATTACATGCTGGATTTTGAACTAAAAACAATTTTACTTACGCATTTAATCGACACTGTTGAAAAACGTATAAACGAATATATGAGACATTCCTGTAAATATGTATAATTGTGATGTTTAATAAATATATATATATTTGTAATATCTTTTTTTATTACTGTTTGTCCCTTACGAGTCCCAACTTGTCTTGTCTGCCCGCCAACCTGGCGCCACGGGAAAACCATTTGTCTATGTCAATAACCTCAATATCTATTCTTGTCTCAACTCTTCTTGTAGGGCCGACATAACAGCGCCAGGGAAAACCCAGGTTGCTGAGGTCACGATCTATTCTTGTCCTGACTTGTAGACCTACCAGCCTGGCGCCAGAATTGCGACACACACCTCTAAGGAGGGGGTAAGTGAAAGGCAGGGGGGAACCATTTATCACACTCTACCCTTGACAGCCATAGCGCGAGGTTCGTGCTGCTTGTTCCAGGACAGTTCGACAGAGCCTTGTGACGGAGGAACCAAAGTTCATTCTACCCCGGACAGCCATAGCACGAGGTTCATGCCGCGGCCTCTTGATCCCTCCAAATAACCTACAACGCCCTTATCAATGAATAAAAACTCCAACACCTCAATCCTAGCCAATAATTAATTAGCAATAATTAATTAACAATCATTAATAATTTATCATCAAGAACCAACATGTCGGGGGTTGGTAGGCGAGGGGGTTGTTTAGGATATGTGTGGGAGGTGAGGGGGCTGTAGGGTAGGACGCAATCAGCACCTGGGAAATACGGTCAGGAGGAGGGGAGGAATAACGGTAAATCAAGGAATATCACAATACTATCTCCCGGTCTGACGTAGTGTGATGAGACATCCCCCTAGCTTCTTATCTGATACTATCGGTATCCTCCCTGTACATTCAGAGCTGCCTCACTGCAGTGCACAAACTAATACATCCACACATCCAATAACTGGTAGGCCTAGCAGCAGCACCTTTACCGAAAATGTGATGTACATGTTCCTCGGAGATGAGTCAAAGACATCATTGTATTCACAACTATAAATATTAAGTTCCATAATCTATTTTAGTGTTTTAATTTATTTATTGAACAAAATAAAGTGAGCTTGAAGAGGACGCGAGAAAAATGATGTGTTTTTGCAGTTTTCACAACAAACTTTTTAAATCAAATGCTTCATTAGAGACATATAGTTTAATTTTCTATACATAACAATATTAACAGTTTTTCTTGAATATCTGCTATGTGCATAGCATCATTTAATGAGAAACATTTTAAACGAGGAGAAAAAGTTTTCACAAAATTATAGGACACTCATGACAGAAATTTAACATCTGTTGATATCACCTTGTGAAGAAAATTAAATTCTTATGTTTATACTGGAGCAATATTTGATTTAGTTCATTGAAAAAAAATAGTTTGCTATGAAAACGGAATAACAAAACAAAACTAATTTTCCTGGCATCCCCTTTTGATCCTACTTTAAGTACAGTTAATATGAGTGCCATATTCATAGAAGTAGGGCATAAAGTCTCACACTAGCTATGATATCTACAATTGTTAATGGAGGTGGAAAAATGCAACTAAGAAGGAAGGTTCTATTTTGATAACGGATCAAGTGCAAAGCATGTGATCGCAGATATATTATTATTTTATTGTTTCTTATTATTATAACTATATGTTTTATATACTTTGAAATACACATTTACAGAGGTGTCAACTATAATCTGGCATACTTGGAACCGGTCCCTGCCATGAAAGAACCATTTTAAGAGTTTCATGGTGACGCCGCTGCAGAAAAAGAAAATTTAGATCAATTGTAAATCGAAGTAAAATGTTTATCATAGTATTTTAGACAATACTTTTGGGTAAAAGCGGAATTCACATTTATATGAGAAAATTAAGTCATACATGAGTGAAAAGTACTCCCAATAGTAGAAATAAATACACGCGCACACACTGTGATTTTATGGCTGGCTACCTACTAAAAAATTGCGTTGAAAAACGTGTAAGTACGGGCTAGTCTTCATTTGAAGTAACTATACGGTTGGGATCAAATATATATTTTTATTAATTCGTTCTTCCAGGCTATTCTTATTTAACTACACTTTTTGGACAGGGATGAGAAAATTATAATTTTGAGAAAATGCTACAACATTGGTATGGATGGGGAGTGTGAAATAATACACTATATAATATAAGCTACAGGCCAGATATTGAGGAGGAATACCTAAATACTTAATAAATCTTGCTTTCAATAGGTCAAGGATGAAATTTAATGTATAGAAATCATTACTTACTACGAATTAATTTCCATAACAAAAAACGGTTTATAGGTCATCGTTAGAGCTCAAACTAGCGTTGAAACAAGCCATTTTACCAAGTTGATTTAATTATTTTTCAGAAATCTAAAGAGTTTAATTACTCACTCTTAGTATTAATATTGTTAATGCTTATGTCGAGATAAAAAATTGCCAATTTATTCCTCATATTTCCCCAAGGAATCCAAATAAAAATAATTATGTTCTCGCAGCCAAACTCTGATTACTATAAAACACTAACAAAAAACTTGTAACAAATTTACAAATTAATTGATTTGGTGTAGTCAAAACTATACTGGTTATTAAATTTATGATATTACATTGTGCGAAGATGAGAATCTAAAAAAATGATTCATAAAATTTATGTTACTAGTCTTCCTGAAATATTTTATTTATATTATGTATGCATTTGATTAATTTAAAATAATTTTAGTATGAAAAATAAAATAGCAGTTTAACTTTAAGCATAATTGTGTAAAATATATGAATGAATATTAATGAAAAGATTAAAGATGCACAAGACATAAATTCAACAAAAGCTTTAGTCAAAGATTTATAACAAATTATTATTTATATATCACTTATTTTGTTTAGTATGAATATACCTACTGAGCCAGCTGTGCTCTATTTTATTTGTAGTTAATTATACTTATTAACACTAGGTGTCAGCACCACATTGACCCTTCTCTCTTAATGGCTCTGGGCTCGCCTACCCCGCGCCTTTTCTTAGTATAACGGTAAAAACAGTGTGCAAGCGTCTTTAGTCTCGAGGTACACAGCCATGAAACTCTCTCGTGTGAAATAATAATTAAGTGCTCAAGAATCAAGATTGGGGCGCCCCAGATATTATCTCATTACTCCAGGTACTCTGTCACCATTCGCAGAGGTAGGCTCATCGTAAATTAATTGTTTATCTGTGATAATTAAAGCATGTGTTAAAATCTCTTGCCTGTTAACAATGCACATAACCAATTTATCTCTAGTTTTTTTTCAGTAATACTACAATCGATATATAGCCCCCCTCGACATTCAGAAATGCCATCCTGTAGCTTAACTGTTGGTGACACTGTTGAAAGTATTCTCCCTCCACATTTAGAGTCGTCTCACCCCACATCTCTAGATTATACCATACATCAGAATACTGTTAATTCACAAACAGAAATTTTAATGAATATTTTCCCGGAATATGTGCCACAGACACCATTGTCTTCACAACAGAAAATATTACATAAAACATTTTAGTGTTAACTTAATTAGTGAACAAGGAATTAATTCCAAGTTTTGAATTGATTTTTTACTAAGGTACCCTGATTAAATATGATACATATCTAATAGGAGTGTCACCTAATAAAAATACAATTAGAAGTTGAAATATAATATCTAGAATTATGAATGTAATAAAATAAATGCTAATTAAATATAACAGGCTAAAATTAAGATTAGCAAAATCATGGCAGTGGGAAGGTGATCAATTTAAATTAGGCCTAGTATTCAATTAGTTGAAAAATTATACGTGTACACTAGAATTGATTCCATGCGTGCTAAGCCAAAGGTCTGGAGTTCAATTTCTGTGCCAAAGCTATCAGTTAACATTTATGGTTCTGGTTCCAGTTCCACTCCTTGCATTAAATACCTCTAGATAAAGTGCACATTTGTTTTGTTTTTTCTTTCCAGGGACAAAATTGTTTTAAAAACACCCTCTATCATAGAAGGATGCAGAATAGTCGAATTACAGTAGTTTTTGGAAAGTATTCATGCCATAAAGCATAAAATGTTAAACTGCACATTTTCAAATATGAATATTACAAGCGAAACAAAATATGGCCTCTGCAGTACACTACACTTGCAGTGCAAGATGTGTGGCGTTAGTAGCTAGGGTGGCGTTTGGAAACCCCACTTCCGCCAACGAGTCAAAACACTTTTTTCCCGTTGACGTAATCATTGCGTGTTATGTTGCAACACTCCTCCTATAAATATCCTCCTCCCTCCGCCCCTCCTCCTGATCTAATTTCCCCTCCCCCTACAGCCGTCTCGCCTACCAACCCCGGACATTTTGGTTCTTGATTATTAATGATTGTTAACTAATTATTGCTAATTGATTATTGTTAATTAATTAATTGGTAGGATTGAGGTATTGGAGTTCTTATTCATCGATTAGGACGCTATAGCTTATTTGTTGAAGCATAAAGCCACCCGCAGCTTCCGCACCATGATTTGAGAACCTTTCTCTCCAGCCGTCTCCTGCTGACTGACTGACAGCGAGGTATCAAACAAGTCCTCCTCCCCTCCCTCACTTCCCTTCTCTGCCGGTCGTTCACTCTCGCTTTGGAATGTTGTTCATCCTGACTACTGAGTTGTGTCCACAGCGCAACGCTGGTGCGCCCCTAGCTTCCACCCCTCCCAGACGGTGCCAAGTACTAAACGTCCCCAAGTCTTCAAACCGTTACCATGAGTTCACTACCCTACGATTGTTGACCCCCAAGTGCAGCTAACTTTGTCTTTTGGTGAGTCTCAGAAAGTTCCGTTATAGCACCAGTTGTGTTTGAAAGCTCAATGAAGCAGGCACCCGTTTGCCTAGCTTACTATCGCCCCCTCCCCCCCCCCCCCACACCCTAGCACCTCTACTGTCACGGGGGTATTTGATAAACCAAAGTGTAAAGCTGAGGGAATGTATCTCAGCCATGGGGGGGGGGGGATTATACGTAATTAAATCTGATCTGGCACACACACACTTGGGGGATGGCAATATACATGTCTCAACATTTCCAGAGCTCAGAGTAGTAAACATTAAGCTTTAGCAAGCAAATAATTATTTGGGCTGTAGGAGGAACCAGTATACTTTTAATATTTATCATTTCCACCAGTTTCACTGCTTAAATGTATTTTAAGATCAAGAGTCAAATTCATAAACATTTTAAATTAATCTTCGTATACCCGCATTTGAGAGATTTGACTGGCCAAAAAATAATTAGCGACAAGATTTGTACCCAAATTAGCGTTTGTCAATCTATCAGCCCACCTCTTAGCTCTGTGTACCCGCATTTGCGTGTCCACTTGTGCACGTGTGTGTACCCAGAATTGCGTAGAGGGAGAGTGGAAAACACGCATAATTTCCCCGAGCGAGAATTGAACTCCGGCCTCCACGCTCCCCCCTCTTGACCCCTCTTTCACGTGTTCCGAAATTGTTGGTACTTGTTGGTACTTGTTGGTACTTGTAATATCTTGGAGGGAGAGTGGAAAACACGCATAGTTCCCCCGAGCGAGATTTGAACTCCGGCCTCCACCCTCTCCTCTTGACCCCCTTCCCTTGTTCCGAACTTGTTGGTACTTGTAATATCTTGTTTTCGGCATTTGCATAGAGGGAGAGGGGAAATCCCGCATAGTTCCCCCGAGCGAGATTTGAACTCCGGCCTCCCCCTCCCCCCTCTTCACCCCCTTTCCCTTGTTCCGAACTTGTTGGTACTTGTTGCTACTTGTAATATCTTGGAGGGAGAGTGGAAAACACGCATAGTTCCCCGAGCGAGATTTGAACTCCTGCTCAGCCACGGGGATCAAACGTAATTACCTACTGATCTGGCGTGCGTGCGCGCACACACACACACACACACACACACACACACACACACACACACACACATACACTGCTCGCAAGGGAAACCTACCCAGGAGAAAATCAACACAATTATACCAAAGCTAGAATCACAATAAAAACTCTCCGTCGTCCGCACCATGTTTACCAAATATTTGGGTGCTAAGTTTATTTATTTTATTTAGAGTATATATATGCTGACATAATATATATAACATTTAAGAACCGAAAAAAGTATAATTGTGAAATCGACACCTTAGCTCACCCCCCGGTATTTCCAGGAATAGATCAGCCCCTTTTGTGAAAAGTACCGTTGACAATCACTAACCCTCGAACACTAGCTGAAAGTGGACATGTATGTTCAAGAGCAACGCTCAATTGGGCCCTTTTAAAAAATCAAAATATCTAGCACCGAGTCTTACTACGCTCATTTTATTTCAGATAAATAAATAAAATGCATTATTGATAATGTAAAAGAACAGCGAGTTTCTAATATATATTTATAAAACAACTGCATGTAAAAAAGTGAGAGACCATGGAATATTTACACACACATCCACATCCACACACCCTGTTCGTCGCCCCCAACAAATATAACTCACGCAACGAAAAGTATACTTGAAATATTTATATATCAAAAATTATAGTTTTAGAATATATGTAAATATTTACGAGTATACCTTACGCCTTAATGGGGAACAAGCCAGAACACGTGTAATAACTGGTCACTTTTAAAATCAAAATATCTAGCTCAGACACACACACACAAGGTGTTCCGACATCCAGGAACAGAGCATTGTGAGCTGATACACACATTTATCACCGCGTCTTACTACCCATTCGGGTGAATGTGAGATGAAAATGGTTGACCTACAGTTTAACGTGGAATCCTGACTACGGTAGAGGTCAGGCATTCCTCACAATCAGGGACTTTTGACGCAACCATATATGGATTGTATTTATAAAAGTAATTAGCGTTTTAAGCGGCTGCTATACTTATTACGTTAATAGATCAGAAATCGGGAAATGAGCCCACATTTGCGCAGATGGAAAGTGGAAAACACCGCTAGTTTACATAGCCGAGCACCACTACTGTCAAGAGGATATTTGCTAAACCAAAGTGTACCAGCCGTTGCACGTAGCGGCGCGTAGAGCCAGTACGCCCGTTCTCATCGCTAGGTAGGAGCCGACTAATGAAATAACGGGATCTACAAATGATCTTATGGACAGATCTGTATTGTGCAAGCGCAGCTGATAAATGTGGATGTAATATCTTGTTCTCGGCATTTGCGTAGAGGGAGAGTGGAAAACACGCATATTTCCCCCCGAGCGAGATTTGATCTCCGGCCTCCCCCATCCCCCCTCTTGACCCCCCTTCCCCGTGCTCCGAACTTGTTGGTACTTGTTGGTACTCATCATATCTTGTTTTCGGCATTTGCTTAGAGGGAGAGTGGAAAATACGCATAGTTCCCCCGAGCGAGATTTGAACTCCGGCCTCCACCCTCCCCCTCCAGCAGTCCTCTTGTGCTGCTTTTGTTCAGAATAAATGGGTAAAGGCCTTTGCCAAGGATTTAAATGTGAAGTAATTAGCGTTTGTTGCCCTCTAAGGGACTTGAACCCCGACGCAACAATATATGGTTTGTATTTATAAAATTAATTATCGTCTATCCCTCTAGATGGAGCAGAGGAGAAATACACCAAGCCTCGGCGAGAGAGTTAGTGCGATTGGAATATAACGGTAAATAGTTCGGGCTCGAGAGTCACACACACACACTTTCTTTTATTATTGGAATATAACGGTAAATAGTTCGGGCTCGAGAGTCACACACACACACTTTCTTTTATTATTGGAATATAACGGTAAATAGTTCGGGCTCGAGAGTCACACACACACACTTTCTTTTATTATTGGAATATAACGGTAAATAGTTCGGGCTCGAGAGTCACACACACACACTTTCTTTTATTATTGGAATATAACGGTAAATAGTTCGGGCTCGAGAGTCACACACACACACTTTCTTTTATTATTGGAATATAACGGTAAATAGTTCGGGCTCGAGAGTCACACACACACACTTTCTTTTATTATTGGAATATAACGGTAAATAGTTCGGGCTCGAGAGTCACACACACACACACACACACTTTCTTTTATTATTATAGAGTCCTGTTCTATTAATATAAATACGTGGATATCCATGCAAGGAAGAGAGAGAGAGAGAGAGAGAAAACAAGATCGAAACTCACAGAGCTACAGTCCCATTTTTATAGAAACAACTAGAAAAGCCCCTAGCTCTAATTTCACGTATTCATACGTCAAGACAGGTGCCCAATTAATAAGTACGGTGTTTACTGCTGATAAAGTAAATGGGCTGATTTGTTTCAACTTATCCATAATATTTGAGACTGATCTTCTTAGTCAAATAAACTTGTATTCATAGGATAGGAGATGGAGAGGTATTTGGGTATTGACGTTAAAACACAAACATAGCAGTTTTTATAATATTTATTTACACAAATAAAAGTTTTCAAAAATATAGCTCAAACCATGAAAATGATATATGAACATTGTTTTAAATATTATTAATGTAATTATCTCTAATATATTACCGTTTATTTAATGTACCTGTTTGAGGAACTCTGGTCGGGTAACAATAATAACGTAATTTATAAGTCTAATTGTGGTGTTTTTTAATGAATCAAACAAATTATTTGTTATTTAATTTAAATAAAATATACCCAATGTGAGAAAACCAATTATTCTATAATAATATTTCTGATTGAAATAGAGGACTAATTATTAATGACTGTGTTTTATTCATAAAAAACAAACACGACATTTTGTTAACCACTATAACCAATCTGTAAATATAAACTTTGAACCAAAATTTTTCTATTATATACTTAACAAAATTTAAATTTTCGAAATATAAATTATTCATGAACTTGTAAAAAAAAAAAGGTTATACTTATTTGTCATGAAAAAAAACTCAAAAAAACCTTCCCCGTGGATTTTTCCTTTTAATTTAAAAAAAATCAAACTTTCTATACATTGTTGCAGGTAAACTACGCTTAAATTATTTTATTTTAGATAAATAAAACTGTATTATTGATAATGTAAAAGAGTTCCAGCGATACCAAGAAAATTATTTAGGATAAAATAGTTATGGTTCATTGAAGCGGTTGGAGTTCGAACACTGTCCTATTAAACTGCGGATATTTCCAATATATGCTTCCATGTGTTTTTGTTTTTATTTTATTAAGTGGCCCAGTCTCAGCATCGAACCATTTTATATTTGTCAAAATTTATCTGCCAAGACTCCATATTATTTTCATTCGGGAATTGGTATTAATAACTTTTGGTGCTGTGTATCCCTTGGATATTCATAGATTCCTGTTTTTTGTTTCTTTTCTCTTCCCCTTCTTCATAAATTGAAAGGTCTTGGATTCGATTTCTTGGTCACTTGCAAATACAAACAAATGTTTGGGAAGAGCGCTTACAGTGGCATTTTATTTTGATGTTGTCTTCTGAATGTTGTAAAAACACCTATTGAAGGTATGTTGGGCTAATAAAACAAAAGAAGATACCTTATCAACCCAAGCTATCTTGTCAAATGTAAAGATTGATTTTGCAATCAATCACAATGGAAGTTGAACTGGAAACCTTCTAGGTGACAACCTGAAAATGAGAATTGATGAATATACTAACGAGAGTGAAGGAAAATAATCATACTGACATTGATGACAACACTAACGAGAATGAAGCAGAAGAATTATACTGACATTGATGAAAATTAATGAAAGAGCAAATGATTGTGATTTGAGTGAGATACATTTTCAAGCTATTAATATAAGCTTGTGAAAATTAAAAGACTAAATAATTTGTGTAAAATTTAAATAATAATCAAATAAAATATACACTTTTATTAGGTTTTACCAGCTTGGCGTACTGAAAAATATATTGTGAGAAACAATTGTTAAGACAAAATGTTTAATCATTATTATATATCTGTTTGAATTAAAATATAAACAGCTACTAATTATCCTTGGCTGCATATTAATGTCAAATTACACGTGAAGCTCATAGTTAAATTTAGTTGCAATCACCTGCACATTTGATAGAAATAATAATTATAATCATACCAATAGAATTTACTGAAGTTAGCCAAATATATTATTCAAACTTTTTTTTAATAAAATATTTTTTGTTAGTAACTGAGAACCAACCATATAGATACATTAACGTAAAACCAATATTTTAGTGTTTGTCATACTATAGCTAAACAACTATAGCTTTAACAATAAAATGTTATAGACAAAGATTATGTCTAGGTCTTATATCTACAATTTAAAATAAAAATCTCCTTGTGAAATATTTTTCTTTCACTGGACTAATTTGGTAACGTGACAAACAAGGTGAAATTTAAATGGAAAGATAAGTTGTTTAACAAGAAATAAATTTATTAAAAACAGAAATAATAAGGATTAGGTTTACAATAATATTACAAGACCAGTTTGAAGCTTGTTTCAATTAATAATACTTTGTGAAGTTAGATTGTCTTGCTGTAGCTAAAAAGGCTGAGCTGGGCCCAGGCTACAGGTTTTCTAAAGGAGAAAACAATTGAGTAGTTATTCATAGGAATTACACCTAAAAAGCAACACCAAAACAATAGAAGCCAAAAAAACAGGCAAAGACAAAAAGTATTATTTGCGTGGACCCCATTATGACACAAGCTAATACCGTTCGTGAAGCGTGACTACTTGAACAACCCAAAACATAGAACTCTATTAACCCAACTGTATTTTGGAAAGAAGACAGACAGCCTGGTTGTAGCCATACAAAATTTAAACAATGCACATGACGTCCACGGCGTCATGAGAAACATTGGCTCAGAATAAATTAACGGAACTTGTGGAGGTTAGTAAGTCAATGACTAAGACCTTACTACATTTGAAGCCAAAGGCTCACAATATAAAGGCTGTATCATAAGGATAGAGAGAAGCACAGTCGCTAGGACTGTTATACCACGTCTAAGAGTTTCGCTAAATACTAGTCATAATGACACTTATCCTTCATACAGGAGGACACCATATTTAACCAATTAAATTAACCTTTTAATTCTGAAGTCAACAAGACTTGAAATGATTTTAACTGTCACTTCGACATAGTATAAAACTATCCAACAAATGAAAGTCGCCTTCGACTATAGAAACAGAACATAAAGAATATCAAACATATCTCGGTAGACATTGTATAATTTTTTACAAAAAAAAGACTCTAAGTCAGACGAATTTAAAGATGTTACCAGGATACTTAAGTATTTGAAGAATATCCTCCTGGCCGGCGCGGCGGTGGATCCTACCGCCAAGACTCCATTGTCACGGGTTCCTTCGTTGAGAAAAGTTGTACAGGTTCCTCCTTCGACGCTGGGTTATAGTAGTTTATATGAACGGAACAAAACAAAATAGGTGATAAACTCAGAAATATATAAAAGGAGAGAGAGAGGAAGGCGGGGAGAAAGGAAAACGAAGCAGGAGAACAGCTTGTGGGGAAGAGGGAAAACATGTTTCCTTGGACGGCCGCTAGTCTTCTCTGAAGGGCAAGCGGGTCACTGGGTCGAGTTCATTCTACGTTTCTTTCTTCATCAGATGTTGTAATGAAAGCACGTGTGGCTGAAGTCAGGCCACCATCATTGAATAATTTTATTTTCTAACACGTGGCGAACCAATCCAAGAACATCTTGAAATGGCGAGTAGATACCGAAGCATCTTCTATTTAAATATATCCGTTTTAATTATATTCTTTAGACTCAGCTATTATGTTTATGAGAATTAGCGATATAGACGTTCTATAGTATATGTTTCTTGTAGGCAGCATGGCAAATCTATGCGAATATATCCGACATCATCCCATGGTAACGGGTATGCGTTGTAACAACTTACATTGTAACAACACTCACCAACTGGGACAGCCAACTGGATCAACACGCGGCACTAGCTTGACCAGCGACCTCCGCTCTCGCCAAATACAACAGACTGACTGAAGGCGTGTCTGCGCCAGCCGGCAATGAGGCTCGACCACGTGTTCGGCCAGCAGAGAAAATGGATAGAAGAGTTCCGTTTCCGCCTTCGCCGAGCTTCGCGAAGGTGCTACGTGTTTCGATATGAGCCTCGAACTTCTCCTCCCCCCTTGTTTGTAATGTTCTCCAACCTTCCCTTCCTTCGATCCGCCCCCCCTTTTCTGAGAATTATATTTCGTATAAATACTAGCGGTACCGGGATCTCAGGTCACTTACTACCCCACCGGCTCGAGGATAAGAGGTGAGGGCAGCGACTGGGTTTCGGGGAATATTACCATCCTACCAAATTTACTATTTCGGCGTCATGGGGGGAACTCTTTCTAAATTACTATTTGGACTTTGTTATTAAATTATTTTTATTTTGAATTTTGACTATGCTACGCGCTTATCGCGGCTGGGAGTTAGACCGTCGCTTTCGCCACCACTTATATTCAGGGTCTGAGCCCTATTTATTTGTATTTCATACGTTTGCCAATATTAGCTTTTAACCAGAGATTGTCTGGTCCTGGGTTCGAAACCCGGCTTATGTTATTTTCAAGTATAGCTGTTTCTGGACTCAACCTTGTTCGCCAAGTTTAACGCCTAGGGTTGTTGGGTTATTATTACCTTGTGGCCTTGTTTAATTGCTATGACGTCACGTTTGCTACGGGCGCCTGTAAGAAAGATATATATTTATACTAGGGTGGATAACTTAAACGCTAGAGTAACCAGTTTAGGAACTAATCAATTTAGCGAAGTAACCAAAGAACCATAAACCAAAGACCATGTCACTGAGATCCCGGACCGTTACC
>JBCFYV010000788.1:0-20999 GCA_039000515.1 Timema cristinae
TTGCGGAAACACACAAACATTCAAAATAACTCTAAAAATATCGATTTTTCATATAAAAATTCCTTATCTAAAACGAAGTCCCTGGAATAACCTACTTAAAAAGAGATTACATGTTACGATCGGATAAAAAATTTAGCTTCACTGGCTCTTTCGTAGTCAACATACATGGTAAAATGAAGGGCTTGGATTTACGTACATAAAAAATTCACAAGACTCGATAATATAAAAGATTATATGGTGTCTTGTGCAGTCCACAAAATTGCCAGAAACAAAATCAAAATAACTCAAAATATCATTTTCATATAAAATTCCAATAATAAACGAATCCCTAAATAATTATCAATGTTACGTCGATAAAAAATTTAGCTTTGGTATGTATCCAATATAAGAAAGGAAGGGCTCGGATTACTACATAAAAAGTTCCAAACCGATATAAGATAGGATTATAATGGTCTCTTATGCATTAATATAATGTGGAAAATCACATATTCAAAATAAAAATCTTCATATTAAAAACTATTGATTTTCATATATATTAATTCCAAAACATAACCCGAAAAGATAGGAGATTAGATGGTCTCTTATGCACTTCATATTACAAGATTGGTGGAAAAATCACGATATTCAAAATAACTCTAAAACTATTGATTTTTCATTAAAAATTCCCCACATAAGGAAGGCCTGGAATTACCTACTTAAAAAAGCTTAAATGTTTTGATCGAATAAAAAACTAAGTTGTTACCGGCTCTTCTGTAGCCAACATATATGGTAAACATAAACATTAAAAAAAATCAAAAACATGATCCGATAGAAAAGTGTAATTTAAATGTTGTCTCGTGCACTTCAATACTACCAAATTGCGGACACACTACACAAACATTCAAAATAACTCTAAAAATATCGATTTTTCATATAAAAATTCCTTATTAAAACGAAGTCCCTGGAATAACCTACTTAAAAAGAGATTACATGTTACGATCGGATAAAAAATTTAGCTTCACTGGCTCTTCCGTAGTCAACATACATGGTAAAATGAAGGGCTCGATTTACGTACATAAAAGAATTCACAAGACTCGATATATAAAAGATTATATGGTGTCTTGTGCAGTCCCACAAAATTGCCAGACACATCACAAATATTCAAAATAACTCAAAAATATCAATTTTTCATATAAAAATTTCCCAAGTAATGGGAAGGCCTTAGAATTACCCACTAAATGAGATTTCACATGTTACGATCGGATAAAAAATTTAGCTTTTATGGGTTTTTATGTAATCCACATATATAATAAAAGGAAGGGCTCGGATTTACATACATTAAAAAAGTTCACAAGACCCGAAAAGATAGGAGATTAGATGGTCTCTTATGCACTTCAATATTACAAGATTGGTGGAAAAATCACGAATATTCAAAATAACTCTAAAACTATTGATTTTTCATATAAAAATTCCCCAACTATAAGGAAGGCCTGGAATTACCTACTTAAAGAAAGCTTAAATGTTTTGATCGAATAAAAAACTAAGTTGTTACCGGCTCTTCTGTAGCCAACATAAATGGTAAACATAAACATTAAAAAAAATCACAAAACATGATCCGATAGAAAAGTGTAATTTAAATGATTGTCTCGTGCACTTCAATACTACCAAATTGCCGGACACACTACACAAACATTCAAAATAACTCTAAAAATATCGATTTTTCATATAAAAATTCCTTATCTAAAACGAAGTCCCTGGAATAACCTACTTAAAAAGAGATTACATGTTACGATCGGATAAAAAATTTAGCTTCACTGGCTCTTCCGTGTCAACATACATGGTAAAATGAAGGGCTCGGATTTACGTACATAAAAAATTCACAAGACTCGATAATATAAAAGATTATATGGTGTCTTGTGCAGTCCCACAAAATTGCCAGACACATCACAAATATTCAAAATAACTCAAAAAATATCAATTTTTCATATAAAAATTTCCCAAGTAATGGGAAGGCCTTAGAATTACCCACTAAATGAGATTTCACATGTTACGATCGGATAAAAAATTTAGCTTTTATGGGTTTTTATGTAATCCACATATATAATAAAAGGAAGGGCTCGGATTTACATACATTAAAAAAGTTCACAAGACCCGAAAAGATAGGAGATTAGATGGTCTCTTATGCACTTCAATATTACAAGATTGGTGGAAAAATCACGAATATTCAAAATAACTCTAAAACTATTGATTTTTCATATAAAAATTCCCCAACTATAAGGAAGGCCCTGGAATTACCTACTTAAAGAAAGCTTAAATGTTTTGATCGAATAAAAAACTAAGTTGTTACCGGCTCTTCTGTAGCCAACATAAATGGTAAACATAAACATTAAAAAAATCACAAAACATGATCCGATAGAAAAGTGTAATTTAAATATGTCTCGTGCACTTCAATACTACCAAATTGCCGGACACACTACACAAACATTCAAAATAACTCTAAAAATATCGATTTTTCATATAAAAATTCCTTATTAAAACGAAGTCCTGGAATAACCTACTTAAAAAGAGATTACATGTTACGATCGATAAAAAATTTAGCTTCACTGGCTCTTCCGTAGTCAACATACATGGTAAAATGAAGGCTCGATTTACGTACATAAAAAATTCACAAGACTCGATAATATAAAAGATTATATGGTGTCTTGTGCAGTCCCACAAAATTGCCAGACACATCACAAATATTCAAAATAACTCAAAAAATATCAATTTTTCATATAAAAAATTTCCAAGTAATGGGAAGGCCTTAGAATTACCACTAATGAGATTTCAATGTTACGATCGGATAAAAAATTTAGCTTTTATGGGTTTTATGTAATCCACATATATAATAAAAGGAAGGCTCGGATTTACATACATTAAAAAAGTTCACAAGACCCGAAAAGATAGGAGATTAGATGGTCTCTTATGCACTTCAATATTACAAGATGGTGGAAAAAATCACGAATATTCAAAATAACTCAAAACTATTGATTTTCATATAAAAATTCCCCAAATAAGGAAGGCCTGGAATTACCTCTTAAAGAAAGCTTAAATGTTTTGATCGAAAAAAAAACTAAGTTGTTACCGGCTCTTCTGTAGCCAACCAACAAATGGTAAACATAACATTAAAAAATCACAAAACATGATCCGATAGAAAGTGTAATTTAAATAATGTCTCGTGCACTTCAATACTACCAAATTGCGGACACACTACACAAACATTCAAAATAACTCTAAAAATATCGATTTTTCATATAAAATTCCTTATCTAAAACGAAGTCCCTGGAATAACTACTTAAAAGAGATTACATGTTACGATCGGATAAAAAATTTAGCTTCACTGGCTCTTCCGTGTCAACATACATGGTAAATGAAGGCTCGATTTACGTACATAAAAGAATTCACAAGACTGATAATATAAAAGATTATATGGTGTCTTGGCAGTCCCAAAAATTGCCAGACACATCACAAATATTCAAAATAACTCAAAAATATCAATTTTTCATATAAAAATTTCCAAGTAATGGGAAGGCCTTAGAATTACCACTAAATGAGATTTCACATGTTACGATCGGATAAAAAATTTAGCTTTTATGGGTTTTTATGTAATCCCATATATAATAAAAGGAAGGCTCGGATTTACATACATTAAAAAAGTTCACAAGACCGAAAAGATAGGAGATTAGATGTCTCTTATGCACTTCAATATTACAAGATTGTGGAAAAATCACGAATATTCAAATAACTCTAAAACTATTGATTTTTTCATATAAAAATTCCCCAACATAAGGAAGGCCCTGGAATTACCTACTTAAAGAAAGCTTAAATGTTTTGATCGAATAAAAAACTAAGTTGTTACCGGCTCTTCTGTAGCCAACATAAATGGTAAACATAAACATTAAAAAAAATCACAAAACATGATCCGATAGAAAAGTGTAATTTAAATAATGTCTCGTGCACTTCAATACTACCAAATTGCCGGACACACTACACAAACATTCAAAATAACTCTAAAAATATCGATTTTTCATATAAAAATTCCTTATCTAAAACGAAGTCCCTGGAATAACCTACTTAAAAAGAGATTACATGTTACGATCGGATAAAAAATTTAGTTCACTGGCTCTTCCGTTGTCAACATACATGGTAAAATGAAGGCTGGATTTACGTACATAAAAGAATTCACAAGACTCGATAATATAAAAGATTATATGGTGTCTTGTGCAGTCCCACAAAATTGCCAGACACATCACAAATATTCAAAATAACTCAAAAATATCAATTTTTCATATAAAAATTTCCCAAGTAATGGGAAGGCCTTAGAATTACCACTAAATGAGATTTCACATGTTACGATCGGATAAAAAATTTAGCTTTATGGGTTTTTATGTAATCCACATATATAATAAAAGGAAGGGCTCGGATTTACATACATTAAAAAAGTTCACAAGACCCGAAAAGATAGGAGATTAGATGGTCTCTTATGCACTTCAATATTACAAGATTGGTGGAAAAATCACGAATATTCAAAATAACTCTAAAAACTATTGATTTTTCATATAAAAATTCCCCAACTATAAGGAAGGCCCTGGAATTACCTACTTAAAGAAAGCTTAAATGTTTTGATCGAATAAAAAACTAAGTTGTTACCGGCTCTTCTGTAGCCAACATATATGGTAAACATAAACATTAAAAAAAATCACAAAACATGATCCGATAGAAAAGTGTAATTTAAATGTTGTCTCGTGCACTTCAATACTACCAAATTGCCGGACACACTACACAAACATTCAAAATAACTCTAAAAATATCGATTTTTCATATAAAAATTCCTTATCTAAAACGAAGTCCCTGGAATAACCTACTTAAAAAGAGATTACATGTTACGATCGGATAAAAAATTTAGCTTCACTGGCTCTTCCGTTAGTCAACATACATGGTAAAATGAAGGGCTCGATTTACGTACATAAAAGAATTCACAAGACTCGATAATATAAAAGATTATATGGTGTCTTGTGCAGTCCCACAAAATTGCCAGACACATCACAAATATTCAAAATAACTCTAAAAATATCAATTTTTCATATAAAAATTTCCAAGTAATGGGAAGGCCTTAGAATTACCCACTAAATGAGATTTCACATGTTACGATCGGATAAAAAATTTAGCTTTTATGGGTTTTTATGTAATCCACATATATAATAAAAGGAAGGGCTCGGATTTACATACATTAAAAAAGTTCACAAGACCCGAAAAGATAGGAGATTAGATGGTCTCTTATGCACTTCAATATTACAAGATTGGTGGAAAAATCACGATTATTCAAAATAACTCTAAAACTATTGATTTTTCATATAAAAATTCCCCAACTATAAGGAAGGCCCTGGAATTACCTACTTAAAGAAAGCTTAAATGTTTTGATCGAATAAAAAACTAAGTTGTTACCGGCTCTTCTGTAGCCAACATATATGGTAAACATAAACATTAAAAAAATCACAAAACATGATCCGATAGAAAAGTGTAATTTAAATGTTGTCTCGTGCACTTCAATACTACCAAATTGCCGACACACTACACAAACATTCAAAATAACTCTAAAAATATCGATTTTTCATATAAAAATTCCTTATGTAAAACGAAGTCCCTGGAATAACCTACTTAAAAAGAGATTACATGTTACGATCGGATAAAAAATTTAGCTTCATGGCTCTTCCGTATCAACATACATGGTAAAATGAAGGGCTCGGATTTACGTACATAAAAAAATTCACAAGACTCGATAATATAAAAGATTATATGGTGTCTTGTGCAGTCCCACAAAATTGCCAGACACATCACAAATATTCAAAATAACTCTAAAAATATCAATTTTTCATATAAAAATTTCCCAAGTAATGGGAAGGCCTTAGAATTACCCACTAAATGAGATTTCACATGTTACGATCGGATAAAAAATTTAGCTTTTATGGGTTTTTATGTAATTCCACATATATAATAAAAGGAAGGGCTCGGATTTACATACATTAAAAAAGTTCACAAGACCCGAAAAGATAGGAGATTAGATGGTCTCTTATGCACTTCAATATTACAAGATTGGTGGAAAAATCACGAATATTCAAAATAACTCTAAACTATTGATTTTTCATATAAAAATTCCCCAACTATAAGGAAGGCCCTGGAATTACCTACTTAAAGAAAGCTTAAATGTTTTGATCGAATAAAAAACTAAGTTGTTACCGGCTCTTCTGAAGCCAACATATATGGTAAACATAAACATTAATTAAAATCACAAACATGACCGATAGAAAATGTAATTTAAATTTGTCTCGTGCACTTCAATAATACCAAATTGCCGCACACACTACACAAACATTCAAAATAACTCTAAAAATATCGATTTTTCATATAAAAATTCCTTATGTAAAACGAAGTCCCTGGAATAACCTACTTAAAAAGAGATTACATGTTACGATCGGATAAAAAATTTAGCTTCACTGGCTCTTCCGTAATTCAACATACATGGTAAAATGGAGGGCTCGGATTTACGTACATAAAAAATTCACAAGACTCGATAATATAAAAGATTATATGGTGTATTGTGCAGTCCCACAAAATTGCAGACACATCAACAAATATCAAAAATAATCTAAAAAAATTTTCCAATAAAAATTAAATAATAAAGGCTTAATTTACGATCGTAAATGAGATTTCACATGTTCAATCGGATAAAAATTAGCTTTATGGTTTTTATGTAATCCAATATATAATAAAAGGAAGGCTGGATTTAATACATTAAAAAAGTTCACAGACCGAAAAGATAGGAGATTAGATGGTTCTCTTATGCACTTCAATATTACAAGATTGGTGTTAGAAGAAATCACGAATATTCAAAATTACTCTAAACTATTGATTTTTCATATAAAATTCCCCAACTTAGGGAAGGAATGAATGAAAATAGGAGGAGGATAAAAAGAGTAGGGCTATACAGTGATGTAAGACTGTATTTTTTTTTAATAAAGTTTGGTTATTATTGACCATGGATGATTTGAAGCTTGTTTTACAGGATTCTTTACATATTTTTTTACGCGGAGGGCTAGTCTTTAATGTTGCTACTCTCATGTTCTTTTACCTTCTGTGAAGTGGCGACCGTGTTTCATCCAACCTCTTAATAATCATTTGATGCTGCTTTCGCTGACAGTTCTTTCGTGTGGAGATCTATGTTTTGGAGTTTTAGCTTATCAACTATTGTACCATTCACTTTAAGTTATTGTATATAATCTATTTGTTACTATTTTCGTAATTATGAAATATGTTCCCCAACCTACTTCGGTAGAATCCTTCACACATTCATTCAAGCATTTGAATGAAGATCAATTCAAACAGAGGTCAGAAAAGATTGTGTTCTGCCATTCCGTGGTAGGTTGTTACATGGACGTTCATTATATTATTTTAATTATTACGTTCAATATTATGGCTATTAATAGGGTAAGGACGAGAAAGTGGGATGTTTTAGATTAATTGCACACGCATTACTGGGGAAAGAGGATGGTAAATTCACCGTGACAAACCATATGTTGAAAACAATCCCTCATGCATCCGGCCGAGATTTGAGCCTTGACCCCCATGTCCATGTCATAGGAACCAAGCCCGTTGGGAGACTAATCCCTAAGACCGTACGACCACTGGTGTGGGAAGATATTTACTATAATAATATACCTAAGATAATATTTGTTTCGTGTACATCCCTTGTACAATTTAATCTTTTTAAATGTGGCTCAACATTGTAATTATGATGTTAAAAATCAACCTGATATCTAAATTATAATTTGTGGGCATTTTTTTTTTATTCAGCGGTGGATCAATGATGCAATATCTTAATCTGAGTAAAAGAAACAAATCGATGTATTATTAATATAAAATCATAGTCATCTAAAAAAACTAAAATCTTTTGATCAACTACCGTACGAACAGTATTCAAAATTGTAATGGTGATTTATTTGAAAATATGTTGAGCTTATTGAAAAACTCACATCAAGAAACCTGATATGAAAGCGGTTTCTGGTAGCACGACGGTGAAAAATACTTCTTTAGAGGTGTTTGCTCTGTTGGCGACCCTGCTGGTAACCACAGTGGTAGCATAGCGGTACTGTATATTGGATACTATGTGAAGGCTGTACACATCTGGCTTGACATCCTAAAAACATAATACATCCATTATTATTGAATATTCAGAAAGTTTATCTGAAGATATTGCTCTGTGGGACCTGCTGTACCTCCGTACTAGTATAGCAGTATTGATTTAGACACAGTTTAGCCGACAAACATCTGTTGACATCCTCTAGACATATGTCCATTACTAATGCACATTCAGAATGTAGTATGAAGATATTGCTCTGTTGTGACCTGCTAAATCCTACTGACCAAAGTATAATATTTTCAGAGCGGAAGATATATCACCTCCATTCCATGAAAGACAGTCCACTCCTATGAAATAAATACATTTGGTGATTGATATAGAGACTATTTCTGATCACCTGATATTTTATTTGTTCGCAATGTTTAACTGGTCATACTCTCCTTCCCTCCACCCCCGCACCACCCCACCCCATTTTATTTTTCTTCGGATCTGCATAGATCTCGGGGCATCCCCAAACTATGGAAAGGGGGCTCGATTTCCCCCATGCCCCACCGGGGGTACGCTACTGAGTCTACACCCAATATCATCGCTGAGGTAACTGCAGGTCTTATGGAGAAAAGCTTTATCTTCGTTCTCTCTCCGTTAACTGTTGCCAAATCTCCTCGTTCTCAGTTATGTCGGAAGGTGGCAAGAAGGAGTTACTGGCAACATTGACTAACCAGCGTTGCGAAACTTTTTTATACATAAAGGCAAGGAAGATTGACCACACGCAAACAATTAAACGACAACGCTATTTCCCAATAGTAGCTATGCAGTCCCTCAAAAATGATATCCAGTGTAGAATAGTGCTCATTACATATTGTAAATGTAAATATTTGTAATGGGGCGTTACACTATACAATTGTAATTACCAACAGGAGTGTTGGTTGGGTGATAAGGGGAACTACAAAGATAAAATATACCAAACACTAATCAAAGGAAGAGTAAAGTAACACAATATTAAAACTAACCTAAACTCAAGAACTAAAATAATATTCAGCAGCTCAATCTAGTAATTTAATTTAAGTATTAAAGTTTGTTTAAATTATGAAAGTAGCCTACTTCATATTTTTAAGGGTTTTGGAACATTACTGAAACAGTGAAGCGGTTGAATTGAATTTTATCAAATTTAGTAGTTCCTGAATGACGTTTTACGCAATAAAGAAAAACAAAAGTTAATGACTTTCCTTTTTAAGCGAGACTTTCAACACCACTGATTACTGTACTACAATAGCGGTACTGAGTGTTGAATACAATGTGTGGGCCGTACACATAACTGTTCTAACTTCCTGGATACACACACGTACACACACGTACACACACATGATGCATAACTTGATTTTCTTACGAATGGACTTTTGGATTGAATTTAAAAATAAAGTACAAAGAGATATGCTGATGTAGCTTGAACCTTGATAGCGTTTTACAAAATGATTATTGTTCTGTTCAAACTTGATGCTTATAAGTTATATTGGCACATCTCAAGGCAAATTGGTGATGTTGATTCTAGTCCTAAAATCATTGGTAGTTAATCTATGACTAATTTATTAAAATTCAAAATATTTTAGGTGACCTGGTGGTCTAGGGGTAAGATGTCGGACTTCTTTGCTGGGGGTCCGGGGTTCAATCCTCGGTTCCGGCACAGATTTATCTGATTGCCAAACCCTTCCTTCACCTCTGACAAGACGTGTATTAATCATAACTTGTGAATGTGAGGAATGCCAGGCCTCCACCGTGGTTCGTATTCCACGTTAAACTGTAGTTTCTCCATTTCATCTCACAATCACCCTATCATTACACGTTAGCGTAAGTGCGTATAATCCGAACGGGTAGTAAGACGAGGTGCTAATAATAATCTAAATATTTTATAAATGGCTTTACACGATTTTGTTCTAAATTTACATCTATGGAGTGTTTTACAAGGTAAGAAACACTTTATTCTTGTTTTTTCTTAGGGTGGGGGGGCTAAATGGTTATCCAATTAAATTAATGATGGTTGATTATTGAACATTTGGAATATTGCGAAAATGGCTTTAATTGTTTGGTTTAAAATCTACATAAATCTATACGTAGCCAAACTTTCAGCCATTTTAAGCAATAAAAGAATTAAATATTTCTAACATTTAATATGTGTTGCATTTGTGTGAGTAAAAAGTGTATTGGGTGTTTTTAGAAAAATAAAATATTCAGCAGTTGTACTACTAGGGGTCTAAGTCCTTTAAATACTTCAAAACATTTGATTAAATTAAAAGCGCATGTTTATCCAGTTTGTACAATAATTTATTTATTTATTTTCACTTAAATCTAAGGCATTTTCTCGTTTAGGAAATATACATGATAATCGATTAAATTATTTTAAAAATCTTCAATATTTCTGCTCATCAAATAGTTAATCCTAACGTCCACCATTTTAACTATTGTCTAGCAAATAAATTTCGAAATATTTGTTGCTAGATTGAAATTTTCGAGAGGTTAAACAATTACAGTGAGATTTATTCTAATGAAAAAAAAAATCTCATTCCTTAACGAAGTTATGTTCATAATTATCTGCATGTGATCTTATTTTGGGTTATGTTACGTGACCGCTTCATCTTGCAGTGTAATAAACTCGCATCATCTCAAGGAGAATTGAGATTTTAATACATGTCTGGTTTTACGCCACGTTGCCTTTTAACGTGTCAGGTTTAGTTGGTTTTTTTAAATATCTTAGGAACTTTACGTATACTCTCTGAGCCGGCTGATTATATAAATGTACGAGAATTTCTATGAGCGAGAACGAAAGGGCCTATCAATTTTACCGGGAAAGGTATTTTCACACGCCACAATTAACATGGGAACGATGGCTTTATTTCCCACCAAAGTAAGTTGTGCTACGTATTTTTTACCCCTCAAGCAAAATCCGTCGACCCCAACTGGGTTTGGAACCCACGAACATCGGATCTTGAGGCGAGCATTTTACCCCAACACCACCAAGGTCAATATCAAGTTTAAAGATTTGGTATGAGAAACAATTGATAAAATCCTAAATTAAATATATAAACCAAGCTCAAATAAATGTAATCATAACATAAATTGACAGATTTTCAATCTATCGGAATGTTTTTATATTTGTTTCAATAATTTGTTTAAATTAAATAAGGAAACCTGATGAAAATAAATTAATTTTAAATAAACATATATCTGAAAAGACAATAGAAAACCTTTTATAGAAATAAACTATTACCAGTGTATCTGGTTGAGAATTGAACTCGGGTCTTCTTTTGTCAGTAAAGCAAGATTTTACTTAAGACCATTACGCTGGTTCATTATTTTAGTGCTCAGAAAGTAATATCTTGGTATGCGCTGTATATTACTATCCGTGTAAGAGGAAATGTATCAACATTGACGTGGAAGATGATAATAACAACATTTAGTACAAAAACAGTCTCATTATACCCGTCCAAGATTCAAATACTGACCACTTCCCCGTCACCAGCATACAAGATCAGATGAGGATAACGTCTTAGCCCGTGTTCCCACCGATGTGGGTGGGTCAGAAACATTAAACTGATTAAAAATTAATCGTTAAAACGAAACTAAAAGATTTTATCGAAATATAAATAAATAAATATAAAACCCCTTTTTAGCACTAATAAATATAAAACCCCTATAATATAATTTAATTATATATTAATATTAATAAACCTAAATCTTAATTTACACAAATAGATGTATTGACACTAATAACACATGAACCCCCATTTTATTTTTTTGGACTTATAAAATGGGGGTTCATGAATATTTAATCAATTTTAATAACTTATCATTAATATAAATAAATGCATTAAATATAATAACCTATTCTATTTATTCTAATATAAGAATTAATGTTAAATATAGATTCATTATTTAATATTATTTTTATTAAATAAGTTTTAGCTGAGCAAAAAAAAAAAGCAGGGTATGCTATCACTGTTGACCTTTATTTCTTTATTAAATAACAGCACAAACAGAAAATAATTGCCAAGTAAAACTATTCAAGCTTGGATCATACATCCAATTAAAATTTTTGTATTAACCTAATTAGTAACGCATTTACCAAGTGTCCCTAATTATATTCTCAGCGTGATAAAAAAAAATTACAGGAGAATGTGTCTGTGTTTCCCCTTCGATAGAGATGAAACGACTGTCTTTAAAAAAAGTTGTTACGTGTTTTGTTTTTTTAGATTGCGGTTAATCTGTGAGCCAGGTATGTGCTGATATAGTAAGTAGGCTTAATACGTACTCCGTCTGCCCTAAATTGTAGCAATCGTACCTTGGTGGACTACACAAGGGCCCCATCTAGGACTACATGTTTAATACCTATAGTTGTTGTTTTTAGCACCATGTATTTCTATCCTGGAATGCCAGGTCGCCACCGTGGTTCGGATTCCACGTTAAACTGTAGGTCCTTCATTTCATCTCACAATCACCTTACCATTACACATTAGCGTAAGTGCGTATAACCGAACGGGTAGTAAGACGCGGTGCTAATAATAATAATAATAATATTTCTATCCGTTTGAATAATACGCTTATGTAATAATTACGCTAATTTTAGGGATCAGGAAAGTTATATTAATAGGAATTGTACCCACATATGCGTGTAGGAAGAGTGGAAAACCATTTTGGAAAAAAAAACTCTGTCCACTCGATCGAGATTCGAACCTTGATCTCCCCGTCATCGGCAGTCTAAACCACTGCAAGAGTAGCGCGTTAGGTCATCCATCGAAGTGTGTAGTACTCCTAGTTAAGTAAACTTTTTTTTTACAAAGAGACACATCGTAAATAAATCAATATCAAACTTCATTGATGAGCACGCAGATTAAACGTCAAGCTCATCTAACGGGGTTTGACTATAACTTGTAGGTCGGGATTGGAATCCAGGCCGTTTTTAGTTAGGGTTTTTTTTCCCCTAAATGGTTTCTTATTCTCCTTCCACACAAAAGAAATAAAATTTCCTTTAACATTTTTATCTTCTCATCCTTAATCCATAAGCGCGATTAAAATTCAAAAACATAAATATTACGACACAATCTTACATACTTACTCAAATAATGTATTATGGTTTGTAAATTATGATACAATTTTTGAAATATCAGATTTCGGTAAATTACACATTAATAAGTTTTCTTTAAAAAAAACACGTTGTTTTGATCATCATAACAAGCTTCTTCATATGTAAATTTTGAACAGAAGTGATATAGCCATTTTTTTAAAGTTACAGATTTTTAAAAAAAATTATCTTTATTAAATTACTCTAATTTTGATTAATTGCATCTAAATATCACTTTTGAACAAATTCATCAAACCGTTTAGTCTATGGCCCCGGCTAAAGGCAGATGTACTGAGGGACAGATAGACAGACATCGAACAGAAAGTATTCATTCTTAAGTTCAGGGTACAAGGGCGTAGAAAATGAGGGGACAGATCTCATATTAGCGTTATTTAGCAACAACCACTTGTGCGCCCGGATAAAAATAATAGCTGCACAATTTTTTTAACACTCATTCTTTGCGTTTTGGGTAAATTTCATCCCGTTTGCATTTTAAATGGTAGAAATGGTGTAAATTCCGTCTTAATATTATAAGCGTGCTATATTACTGCGTCACTCACATTTATTTCAACATTACCACATTTTTAAATCCTAGTACAGATATCAAAATTACAAAAAGAATAATTTGAACTTCAAACTTTTGAAAAAATAAAGACTAATCTAATACACATATTTCATTTAAAAATTAAAAAATTATCCACAATGGTGCAATGTATTGTTTATTTAGAGCATCTATACTCACCGAGAAAATTACACAAGTAAATATGTATGTCACATCTCTTTGACAAAATCAAACAGATATATTTATCTTTAACTATAGTAAGTAATTTTATTAGCCAGAAACTGCTATTTTCCCACTGTAATCTTCAACTTCTTTGGAGGGTTGTTTCCTAGACGAGTGTACGTTTCCATCTGTACGTCTTTCTACGCTTGTAAATATTGGGGTGTATGTATCTGACTGATAAATGAGGGAGGTTGAATTTAGAGGAAGTGCATCCGCCCCGCATTTATATGGGGAGAGTGGGAAACAATTTTGGAAAAACTACCCCCAGTAGACCCGACTGGAAATGAACTCCGATCCCTCAGTCATCAGCAGAGCAGTCTAACACAAAGGTGATGCCTTAAACCAGTTGTTTCCAGCCTGGAGTACACGTAACGCCAGGCATACGTCCAGGACTTTTGGGGTACGTGAAAATATTTAAATAATGTTGGAAAAAGCGACATATGCCAGCAGTGTAAGACAAAATATCAGTTAAATTTGTGATATTAGCTCAACGATATAGTGAGGGGTGGTGCTGGTTGTCTTATATATTTGCCCTCGAGTAAATTATTTCAATTTCACCAGTTTGTTGTTTAAGTACGTATACAAGAATAGTTAGCTATGCTGTGTATTGATCAAGCAACAAGGTTAATAATAATAATAATAATAATAATAATATTTAGCACCGCATCTTACTACCCGTTCGGGTTATACGCTTTAAGTACTAATTACGCTAATGGATTAGGAATTGGGAAGGTTGAATTATAGGAAGTGAACCCGCATTTGCGTGGAGGTAGAGTGGAAAACCATTTAGAAAAAACCACCCCCAGTTCACCCGACCGAGATTCGAACCTTGATCTCCCCATCCTCAGCAGCAACAAAGTTGGGTAAATCCAAGGAAAGAAATTGTTAAACGAAATAGGAAGTATTAGCGGCGTCTGGGGAGAGTGATGGAAGGGATAAGTCCTTGAGATTAGGAAAATCCAAACCTTTCAGCTTGAAACTATTAGAATGGTCATTCCAAGTACACGCTGCAAATTAGTTGGCAAAGAAAGAAGTATGAGAGTGTGGGATTAGATAAGAAGGGTTGAATTGGAGAGAGTACAGCATACCTGAAAATAAATACTGCATACACTGACTTTAGCCAGAAAAGTGACATCTTACTAATATTATAAATGCGAAAGTATGTGTGTTTGGATGTTTGTTGCTCAATCACGCCAAAATTGCTGACGGATTCGAATGAAACTTTGTACGTTGGTAGAACATGTCCTGGAATAACATATAGGACTATTCCCAACCTTTGATTTTAAATAATAATAAATATATGATTATAATGTGATTGAAATGATGTTATTAAGAATATGTGATTTGATATTTTGTAATTAAAGTAAATAGTAATTAGTGTGACGTAGTTTCATACTAATAAATAATAAATATGATGTGATTTTAGCTATGTAGTTCGATTTTTTATTTAATTAATTTATTTATCTTACTAATTTTGAAGTTAAAAGTAAAAAAAAATTATAATTGATAGTTTAAATAATATATATTTCTTTTATTACGAAATATTTAAAAGTGAAAATTAAAATACGGCAAAATTATTTATAGCTAGAACTGAGAAAAACGCATAGATATTTGAATATTTTTTATTAATGACCAAAACAGTTTAGTTAAAAATTAAAAGATGTTATCAATTATTGCGGGCGAAGCCACGACGGGTAAAATCTAGTATGGTTATAAATGTTAGTCAAAAACATTTAAGTTGTGATCAAAAAATGTCGAGCACAAGAAAAAGGGAATTTTATCTTCAATCATTCACATTACGAAATAAATTCAATATTCAATAATTAAAGAATAGTTTTAATGTAGAATTGTTATTGATTATCTTGAATTTAATCTAACATTTAATAAATGTGGCATTTACAATAATTAGTTCCTTGTGCGATAGCGGACACCAAAATAAAGCTTTTTCTTCCCTATCAATTTATTCTATAAAAAGAATAGTCAAATATATATATATATATATAAATCAAATGTTTAGGTTTTGGGTTGCCAACACTTGTAAAAGATCACAGTTTTGTTATAAATGTAAAGATATTTAATTACCTATTATATATAACATTTAAAATAACGTAAACTTAAGTTTTCTCATACTATCTCATTTTTTTAAATAATTTTTTTTATCCAACTGGAAACAATATTTTAAACTTAATTAAAAGTACTTATTTTTCGTTTTGGAACGTTACTAATTTTGTGTAATATAGTGCACACATCAATACCTTTTAATACAGGCATCGTATAAATACGAAAAGAGAAAATTGTTGTCATTTTTTTACATATAATAAATGATTTTATGACTATTTTAACTTAGTTTTAAATATTTAACTGAATAAAATATTTTCATCAACTGCGTGCCAGCATCATCGTAAAAAACTTGTTTACAGTTATGTTTAATCATATGGTTTAGATCCGTCAGGCGCCATTTTGAAGCTATGTTCGTTAGTTATTATGAAAGTGGTGTTAATATTTTTTTAAGGGGAATAAAACTATATAAAAACTTTGTGTCCGACCTCAAATAAATATATAAATAATATTGGCCTAAATTACTGTGGTTAACTATCACATTAATATATTACCATCTGTTTTCATTAGTCATCCAAAGTGATAGATGTCAGCTGTTGGCGTAGTGATATATCAGGGATTACTTCTAGTAACACTTCGAGCTGTCATCCAGGTAAACTTAGCTCGTGAATTAATTTTTAGTAACAATGTAAAACTAATTTCTCATAAAAAACATGGCTAAAATAAACAAATTTGCAAAACAACTGAGTTTAAGCTATAGTTGCTTTTCAAATAAGTCTTTGAAAAAATACATTACAGTTAACAGTATTATTCATAGGAAGAAAAAAAAAGTTTTCATTTAAAAGATAGACGGTGAGAAACCATAGAACAATAAACTTTGAAAAGTGATTAAATGAAAAAAACTAAGAAATATTAGCCTAAAACATAAGAATTCAGTATAAACGTAGAGAAAAGTGGTGGTTGCATAGGATTTAGAGATACTTCACTTAAACATAATGTAAACTAAATATAATTATTGTGAATGTGGGGAATGCCAGGCCTCCACCATGGTTCGGATTCCACCATAAACTGTAGGTCCTCCATTAAGTCTCACAATCACCCTATCATTACAGATTAGCGTAAGTGCGTATAATCCGAACGGGTAGTAAGACGCAGTGCTAGTAATAATAAATTAATATAATTATAAGTTAATGCATAAAATATGGAAAAGATATTATGTATTCAAGTTGATAAAAATTGATCACAAGCGAGCACAAACCAGCACTAACGTAGTA
Organism: Timema cristinae; assembly: GCA_039000515.1. NCBI lineage: Eukaryota > Metazoa > Arthropoda > Insecta > Phasmatodea > Timematidae > Timema > Timema cristinae. Next base: position 17,385 of record JBCFYV010000788.1, read on the forward strand.
CAAACGATGGGCGTTTTCAAAAATTGATTATCTCTATTATTTCTTATAGTGGGTGGCCAGGGAGATATCTCCCTAGCCACCCATAAAGAATCGTGAATAATTTCTGTAAATTTACAGCACTAACGATGAAAATCGGGCACTAACCAGCACAAACGTAGCACAAACGACGGGCGTTTTCAAAAACCGGGTGGCTAAAAGTCGGGTGGCCAGGGAGACACACATGTGAATTGTAGGACAAAGCTGCCATACAAAATCTCATTTCCTGAAAATGGTGTGGCACTAAAAAGGTAAGGGGGGGGAGGGTTTGGAGGTTCCAATGTACCGTCTGTTTGTGTCATTTCGCTTAGTCCCAAACCTTTCTTACTCGGGGTTAGTCTCTATTCAACATTTGCCCCCACAATTAAAGTTGTTTTCTACTTTACAACATTCATCGACTCTTCCCAACAAGATTTATTAAAATTTTTGTATATATTTAGAAATAATATTGCGATACCAATAATGGTATTAAATGTAAAGAAGGTCGCTCCAAATGGTTAAAGACATATGATTGGCTGAGCTTGTGACATAACTCAGTACATAAACCAATGCGTTATAAAATACACAAAGTTATATGGAAGACAAACTAATTTGTTAAAATCAGGTCACATTTTGGAGCTTTAAATAATTAATAAACCTTTAAAATCCACACCAATGTCCAACTAACAAATTACTCTACTCACGGACGTTTGGCTGTTTTCGTATTAAACTGCTATTCAGGGGGTGACGTAAGCAATGACGTAATAAAGTTTCTCCAAGTGGCGCTATCTTTATTCTCTCTTTGCATTGGTAGTAAGTATCCAGCCTTCTTTGTTCAAAGGTGTTGGTGCAAAACGCAAGTTATAAAGTTATACGTATTCTGTGGTCCACATATTAAATAAGATGAATTAAATCCAACTCAATATATTGTGTGTGCATGCATACAGTCCATTCGCCATTAGAGTGTAGGTAACTGACAGATAGCCAAAGTTACCATAGTGTAGGGCTCATCTAGTCCGGCTTGCCAGTGACAAATAGGTGTGGGTTGGATTCCCGGACGGGTATACCGAGGATTTATTTTTTCTAAATGTTTTTACACTCTTCCTTCACGCAAATGCCGTTATATTTCCCATTCCTCATCCCTATCCCACTAGCGTAATTTAAAATGCTTACAGTCCGGACAGGTAGCGAGAAATGGTGGGGGTGGGCCCAAGAGGGGGCGGGGCTTGGGGTTTCAAACAATATCAAAATTAAGATATAAATACAAATCAGGGGATGTGTTACCATAAAAAGCACTTCAGAGAGCTTCTAGAGGTGTTTAATATTTAGAAATTTTCCTAGCCTTCGGCAGTTAGGGGGTTAGTTTACCATGAAAAAAATAAGCACTTCAGAGAGCTTCTAGAAATGTCTATCATTTATAATTTTTTCTAGCTTCCAGCAATTGGGGGATGTGCCCACCAAACACCCTTGAAATTGTTGGTTGGATACGGCCTTGGGGTTGGGGGATGGTTTTGAATTTGAAGGAAAACAGAGATGCCTTATTTGTTACAACACTGTACCCTCTTCAAACTGAGTTTACTTGTTAAATGAAGCACTTGTTTGTCTTTCCTATTAAAAGACAAACTAGTTTGTTAACAGAAGATACGTCTTTACCGCTTTTAGTTTTCATCACACTGACATACCACACAATATAACAGGTTCACAATCACAGAATATGATGGACGTACTAATACAGAATATAATACACTAATACATAATATGATGGACGCACTAATACATAATATAATACACTAATAGATAATATGATGGACGTACTAATACAGAATATGATGGACGTACTAATACAGAATATGATGGACGTACTAATACAGAATATGATGGACGTACTAATACAGAATATGATGGACGTACTAATACATAATATGATGGACGTACTAATACAGAATATAATACACTAATACAGAATATGATGGACGTACTAATACAGAATATGATGGACGTACTAATACAGAATATGATGGACGTACTAATACAGAATATGATGGACGTACTAATACATAATATGATGGACGTACTAATACAGAATATGATGGACGTACTAATACAGAATATGATGGACGTACTAATACATAATATGATGGACGTACTAATACAGAATATAATACACTAATACATAATATGATGGACGTACTAATACAGAATATAATACACTAATACATAATATGATGGACGCACTAATACATAATATAATACACTAATAGATAATATGATGGACGTACTAATACAGAATATGATGGACGTACTAATACAGAATATGATGGACGTACTAATACAGAATATGATGGACGTACTAATACAGAATATGATGGACGTACTAATACAGAATATGATGGACGCACTAATACATAATATAATACACTAATAGATAATATGATGGACGTACTAATACATAATATGATGGACGTACTAATACATAATATGATGGACGTACTAATACATAATATGATGGACGCACTAATACAGAATATGATGGACGTACTAATACAGAATATGATGGACGTACTAATACAGAATATGATGGACGTACTAATACATAATATGATGGACGTACTAATACAGAATATGATGGACGTACTAATACAGAATATGATGGACGTACTAATACATAATATGATGGACGTACTAATACAGAATATAATACACTAATACATAATATGATGGACGTACTAATACAGAATATGATGGACGTACTAATACAGAATATGATGGACGTACTAATACATAATATGATGGACGTACTAATACAGAATATAATACACTAATACATAATATGATGGACGTACTAATACAGAATATAATACACTAATACATAATATGATGGACGCACTAATACATAATATAATACACTAATAGATAATATGATGGACGTACTAATACAGAATATGATGGACGTACTAATACAGAATATGATGGACGTACTAATACAGAATATGATGGACGTACTAATACAGAATATGATGGACGTACTAATACATAATATTATGGATGTACTAATACATAACTTGACGCATTAATACAGGTTTGTTTGTTCCTCCAGATAACCTGAAGCCCAAGAAACCCATCGATCTGACGGCCTTGAAGGGCAAGCAGCCGGAGATATTCGACGAACCCGACGATGAAGCGACGGCTGATGAGGACGAAGAGGAGGAGGACGAGTCCGACGAATCCGACGATGGCGACGACGCCGAGGACATGAGTGATGACGTGGGGGGCGTAGAGGACGATTACGCCGCAGACGGCGACGCCCCGTACGGTGAGCTGCCCGCGAGCAGCACGGCGTCGTCAGCGCCCTCCAAACTGAACGTCCCCACGCCCAACCCGACGCAGGCCCCCGCCCCTGCCACCGCGTCTCCCAGCCAGGCGCCCACGCCGGACCCTTACTTCACGCACATCGACCCCGACTGGAACACCAGGCTTACAAGGACGCCCAACAGCGCCTCGAGGAGATGCATCGGGAGAAGGTCACCAAGGTGAGTTTTTGAGAGTCAACCCTACAGTCCGTATAGGTAACGCCCTTGAGAGTCAACCCTACAGTCCGTA